>CAUJRU010000238.1:0-115382 GCA_963277665.1 Viscum album
ATAAATGAATATAAGATGAATGTAATATAGGATAGTAATTCCAAATCATGATGATTATCTGTTGAGAAATGAGGCCCTAATTCGATGTCTATTGCCTGAGATTCTTCCCATAGGTGGATATGTAGCATCACCTCCACCCATTGAGAAGAATATTATCCAAGTATAGCATTTTGAGGATATGCGCAGGCTTAGTACACTCTATGGGTTCCAGTTCTAGAGGCTACTGAGGTTCTGTAATAATCTGCATCCAAAGGTTGAAGAGGATTGGATAAAGTTAGTGGTCTATATCTCCATTCTCATCGAAACATTGATATATCAGGTGGTTTCTCAAAAATATTGCATTTTCCATGGAGTAGTTGGGTTATAGTGTAGTATTCTTACCCAGGTGAGGGAACAGTTGACACTCTCAAGATCTGGCTTCCTGAAACTATTTTGTATGGTTTACTAACCCTCATACTTGTGATCATCTTAGTTCCATGATAATTTTGAGCTACAATAAATAGGTATGATAGTGGCTGAGTATGAACTAAGGTTTATAAAACATAAATAGTACTCCCTTAACATGATTCAGGATGGATAATTTCCGGCATGGAGGTTTAATAGGGGACTATTTCAATAGATCCGATCTAGTGTAGTGCCCCTGTTAATACCAAAATATGAATGGGTGTTGGAGTTTGATCTATTTATAGAGAGATTACTTTCATAGAGACACCAGGATGCTAGATCTTGTAGTGGAGGTTATTGGGATTAGTCATCTATAGCAGCTATGAGTCACGAGTTTGTAGGATCTCAAAGTAGGAGATCTCCCCATCACTACCCTTAGACACATTGTCATTTAAATTATAGAAAATACAGAGGAAAAAGTAACCAAAATAGGAATGGGGACTTTCATGTAGTAGACATGGTCACACGACACATGATTTCACGACCTAATGGGTTGAGGAGCACATAAAAGTAGCTAATGGAACTCTATGTTTGAGATACCGTGGTGATTAGGGATCTCCCAGTATAGGGAATGGAGGACCCCAATGATTTTTAGGATGATGTGTAGGAGGAGGAGATATGGGTGGTGTATTATATGGAAGTCTCGATAGAGGTTCCAATCGAGTTGAATAGTTTTGAAGTTCATACAAGGAACACAACTTCTATATCATTTATCATCTGGTAGTGAGAGATGTCTCTCAGATGAGAGTGGTTAATGTGGGACATTATCGCCATCATTATGTAACACTATAATGTCATCTTGGGTATGTATTGGTTTTTTATGTTCCAATCCCAGATTTACTATCATTGAAAAAAATTCAAATTCATTCACATTGATGGGATAAGATTCACCTTTATATGGGAGAGAGTTCTCATGGATGATAAAAAGGGTTCAGTGAGATAAAGGTTTCTCCCATATCCCATCACATGGGGAGTATAGCCCCTGTAATAATAGGATCATTAGGTATCTTGATTCATTCAGTTGCGGTGGATTATTTGGACAAATTCCCCAATGAAGATACAATACTACCTTTGTGGTGGGAGACAAATTTTTTTTATAGACATAAATCATAGAACCCCATTGATTTCTTTTTTGGAATATCATATAGCCCCTAATAATATCTAGGAGTTATGGTTTCAGTAGTAGGTCCTTCAAGAGATGGATTTAATAAATACTAGTGTGTCACTTGGGATGCTCATGTGATGTTCCTGAAAATGTCACATGAGACATTATAGATTTTTTTGAATTGCTATTTCCTGAACCAAGACATAATAAAGAACAAGTACCCCTTGTCAAGGATTTAAAACATCTTCGACCATTTATGAGGTGTGAGATGGATCTAGAAGATCGATCTACTTTCCTAGATACCACCCATTTATGGTTCAAGAGGATGTTATTCCAAATTTTTTGTTCATATATTTAAATAGACACTATGAACTTATAGATAGTCCCTTTTGTGTAAATAATTCCACAATCATGTTTTCTGGATTTGATAAACCATATCTTCCATCCATCCATGGACTACCTCTAGATTAATGAGCTTCACATTCGAAGGTCTGACATTTAGGAGAACTGTTTATACGTGGACCAATAGAATATTGATTTATTGGTTTCTTGGGAACCCTACTCTAGTGTTTCAAAGGATTAGATATTTCTTATATTTGTTGATTATTATAAGTGTTTTTTGGATGATTTCTACAAGATTGTATCCCCCATGACCTCCCTGTCATGGAAAGGGTGGGATTTTACATGGACAGAGTAGTGCCAAAGGGAATTTGAGGAGTTGGAGCTAAGGCTAACTTGTTCTCCAATGTCGAGACCATCAAAGGGTAGAATCATGTATGTAGTTTATTTTGATGCCTTAGGAGATGGTCTCAACTGCATGTTGATACATAGGTAGGGAGTTATCGCATATTGGATGAGGTAGTTGTGACCCCAAGAGAATAACTACATAACTATGGACTTATATTGGAAATTGATATTCCTTACCCAAAATTTTTTGGAGAAAATACTTTATGGGGTGCTCATTATAGTTTACTCATACCATCGGAGTCTCAAGTATGTATTTATACAGAGAGACATGTACTAGAGATAGTGGTGATAGTTGGAGTTCCTATAAGACTATGATATTATCATAGTCTATACTCTAGGGAAGGACAACATGTTATCATATTCCTTTAGCTGAATGTCCTAAGCTTACTTGCTATTGGAGGATTCATAGCTATTGTCTTCCATTTATCAATCCCTGGTGGAGGTGGAAGGTATAAATTTTCTCCAGTAATTGGTGTTGAATCCCACACTTTATGAGCATGTGAGAGAGTCCCTACATGGAGATATCATATATGTGGACTTGGATGACTTGATATCTATAGGGGTTTCACTAGATAGATATTATTAACGAGGGAATCATGTCATCCTTTTCCATGGGCATACAATGGTCATAGTTATAATGAGGGAGGATGTGATGTGAGAGTTCAACAGTTTCCCTTTGGTTGTATGTCCCCATGTCAGTAAGATGTATAGAGACCTCCAGTGGTATTGTGGCGCGAAATGAGATAGGGTTCTGCCATGTTAGTATCACTATGCCTCACCTGTGGACATGTGAAGACTAAGCATCAGGTTCCAACATGTTTGTTGTTAACCCTTGAGATCCTAGAGTGGATGTCAGAATACATATTCTTGGACTTTGTGATAGATAATATATACCCAATAAAGGTCCAATACACCATATCAATGGCATTTGATGAATTATTGAAGTGGACACATTTACATGATATTAGCAGGTAGATTTCGTTGTAGTGTTTTGGGCATTTGAACATATGGTATATTTTTCACCTTCATGGGGTTCCCTCGATGACTGTCTCTGAACATAATGCATAGTTTACATTATAGTTGTGAAGAGGCCTACATGAGGAATTCAGGATCCAAATTAGAATGTGTATGGATTTTCACCCCTAGATGAATTGGAATATTGTTCACACTATCCACTTGTTAGATGATAAGATATGGGATTTTGTGTTAAATGTCAATAGTATCTATGAGGATAACTATCACTTGATAGAGTTTGCATACAACAACAACTAGCACTCTACCAACAACATGGAACATTTTGTATCCCTATACAATAGACTTTTTAGATCATCCTTTTATTGGAAGGAGATTTTATAGACATAACTTTTAAGTCCATATATTGTGTATATGACAAAAGAAGTGGTCCATATCATCTATGAGATGGTGTGGATGACTCATAGAACGAATAAATCTAAAAAATATCACCATTGTAGGACCTTGTATTTTGAGTAGGTAGGACACCTTTTCATATGATAATCACCATGATGAGGATTTTGGAGGTTTTTACAGGGCGACAATCTATCCACGATGTTTATCCGGCCATTTGAGATCTTGTATATAGTTGGATAAGTTTCTTTCCATCTCACACAACCCCCATAACTTGATCTACTGCATGATTTATTCTATATATTTTAGTTGAGGATACGTACAAGAAGTCAATAATGTAATTAACATGGGAAATTTGGGAATCAAGGATGAATCCACATTTATGGAGCACTTGGTGGAAACCAAGGATCTATAAGATAGGACCCTCCATGAATTTTCCACCAATTGGTTCATCTATTGTGGCGGTACAAGAACATGTAGGGGAGATTTGGGGAGTGTGAGATCCAGATTTGGGTTAAGTATCATGAGAAGATTCCGTAGTTTTTAAATTTTAGTGATGGAAATATTGAATTAGGGAGTGATGTTTGAACCTTATTTTTTACATGTAATACATTGAAATTTTTATACATATATTTTGGAGTTAGGATCCAAGAGGACGTGCAATTCTGGGGCCTATTGTGCTAGAAAATAATTTTATAAAAATATTAAAAATATTTTATATTACACATGTTTATTTTCTTAATAATTTTCGATAAATAAATAAAATCCTATATCTGAAATCTGATATCGTGGTTGAATCCGAAAATCAATATTTACCCTAGGCACATCCAAATCATGGTTGGTGTGGGGCGTTCAGATTTGATGACTATTGGAGGTACATTTAGTGGATCAATTTAATAATTAATTTAATTAATTTATTAAATAACACAATGGATTACATCCATATGTATGTTTCAATAGAAATTTTCCAAGGGTTATATTCATAAACCCTATGATAATCTAGAGTGTTCTTCCCCTTCTTCATTGGATTGTAAAATTTGATGATGATGAAACTTTTGATCGAAAAATATTAGAATTCAATAAATGGAAAAAAACATATTCCATTCATTGGATAGTGTTTTAATAAATGAATAATGATCCAATATCTATGTAGGAATCTTCAAAATATTTATTTTTCACTTTCTTATTTATTTGATTATTAAATATAATCCCTTTTATGATATAAACCAATAATGTCCTTTTCTTTCCCCAATATATTGAAATTTAAATATGTTGTTATTGATATATACCCTCTGATACCCCTATTATTTATCAGTATCCAAGAAAAGTTGTAAAGAATGGTTAAACATTTGTTTGATATCATTTATCCCCAAATTGCTTTGCATTCATCACCTATTGGACCTTACGGTCCTAGTTTGACATTGTCGGGTTGTACCGAACCAATTAAAACCCCCATAATCCCAATAAACACCAGTGATAGGAATTAAATAATGAATTTGTGATGGTAAAAAACGAATTTCAAGAGATCATTTTTTTTTATTTGATGTTTGAGTTTAAGCTGGTGGGTGGTGGAGTTGTGTGAGGTGAATATGATGAATCCCAACAGATTGATAGAAATTTATTTTTATGAAATGATGGATAGGAATTAATAATATGTAATTGAGTTGTAGATAGTGTGGATGTGAGTTATACTACAAAATGACTACATTCAATGATTGGAGACCAATATGCATTTTTTGAAAATTTATACTACAAGTCGTGTAGTTAGATGAACACATGGTGTGTATCCCCTATACTGTGATGCCTAGGGTTTTGAAAAATCATAATTATAGAATGAAATGTAGACCTTCTACATACCATTTCCCCCTTTTTCAACTAGTTGAGCTATGTGGTGGAGAACATGGTCATGACCTGATGTGGGAAGACATCTCTGGGCACATGACTGTGTATTGAAGTGCATAGGAAAGTCCAAAGTTCCTAGCTAGGGACCCCAAGTACTTGGAAACATCATTTAGACTACCTATATTCAATGTGTCCCAACATATTAAGTGAGATGTGTACCACAAGGGTCCCTTCTAGGTTGTGGAGTGGGACCATACATCATGTGAATCCCCTCGCATGCCATTAACCTCTTGTTTCATTTCATGGAAACTTTAAAATAACATCTCTCCCTCATTTTGACACAAATTTTGGTTTGTTAGTATCCATCCTATGTTTTTGTTCTATATAGAATGTGATTAGGTTTTCAGTTTTGGGTTTGGGAATATGATTTAGGGATGTTTTGAAGAATGGATGTTGCTTAGGTGACATTCGATGATGGTAGTGATCACGTAGGAACACCATAATTATTTCGAGTAGTACACTCTAGCTGGGTTAGGCATCGGTCCACAATGACTAGAGTGGAACCCTCTTGTAGGGCTAGGAATGGATTTTCTTCCATCAGAGTGGAACCCTCCAATTGGAATAGGGAATGGTCCTCTATCGACTCCTAGAATGGAACCATCCATCTAAGATAGACATTTGTGTTTTAATATTAGAGTGGGACCCTCCAATCGTAATAGGGTATGAGTCCTCTACATATCCACTAAAAGGAACCTTCTTATTGTAATAGGTAATGAGTACTCTACCTAATGACTATGGCTCCTCGATTATGCAACACAGTGATGAGGCATTACAAGACATGGAAGTTTTCTTATTGGAAAACACATGAGATTTTGTACATCATTGTTTGTCTTATTGAACCATTGGTGACTATTTTTTTGGGTCAGGTTGTGAGATGGAGATCCCCTTACCCTCTTGTTAGGGATTTTTTTTGACAATGTGTATATATACATCTGTATCAGTACATTAGAATTTGGTTACTATCCTTCCATGGTTTGAAATGATGTATGATATATGTCATGTACATTCTATGTTTAGATTATTATGGTTGTATGAGTTTATTGTCCTACTATATGTGGAAGATAATCAATTTTCAGTTCACCCACAAACTGGGTTGCACCTATTTTCCGTGTATGAGGTTAATATTTCTCTTTATTTGTGTTGAGGTTCATCATTTTTACTCTCAACTATATTTATATTATTATAATATCTCTTTGCTCTCCCCTTTTATCTTTGTGGGAATCCTAGTTGTAATTTATATATTCACGTATACATGAGATTACTCCAACATGTTGTGCCTTATGAATATAGTGGGAAGGTCATTGGTGACTTTATAGAAGCATAAGGATACTTGGTTCTTCATATTGTGTATAGTGGTAGTATCTTGGATATTAGAAGATGGGATTTATCATCAGTTTACATCCCCTTTTTCTTAGGTTGGGACATAATTTTGGTTAGGCATGTATTTCACCCCATTACATTTTAGTTTTCACTATTATACTCTTGTTCATCATAGAAGGTTTTCATGTTTGGTTTACAAATCGATCTATTTAATATTTTTTATACTCTTCATAATTTTTTCGTTGAGATGGTTGGGTGTGTGTGTTCAAGTACTTAGGTAAATCTCTCCCTGTGATAGTTATTTATATGATTCAAATTGCAATCCCATGGCCAATGGAGGTAGGATTTGGGTAGTTTCAACTTGAACCTTAGTTAGGTGTGGGTCGTGAAAAATCTTATGTTAATTTTTTTTGTTGACTCATCAACTGATAATAGCCACATATTCAAAGTAGATTAGAAGAAAATGAATAACATATCAATGATTTGAAATAGGGTAAATGAGAATGCACCCAAATTGAACAACCTATTATAATATTAACCTAGAAATGATGGAAGAGGACATAATATAATACATATATCTATTGAAATAATTCGTTGGAACATGATTTAGTGTGTTTATGTGTGATTGGAATGAAATCGTAGAATAGAAAAAATGTAGAACCACATTATTGGAAAAAGGCAGAGTCCACTGGGAATGTTTTGAAGGAATAATATGGTAATATTTTAAATTCTTTAATGGTATAATCATAAATCCACCCAGATAGATATTGGTGCATGGTTTGGAATCGTGGTTGACCAAACCATCCACCAACCGTGTGCTTTGGTAATGCCCAATGAGGACTCCAAACATGTTGGGAACAGGGTTTGGGTAACTAGGCATAACCTGTGCAATTTTCATATGTAATTTTTCTGAGAAGAATCACATGTCCAGGTTCCCAATTCCATATATTTTCAAATAACTATATGGCATCATTCATTCCAGTGAGTGACCCACATTGTTACCCCACATGGTTCGTACTAACTATATAGTAATTATATGACGTACGTTGTTTTTCCAATTTATGCGTCTCTAGGATTCGAAAATACATTGAATGCTCATAGAACCTTCCTTATCCTATAATTCATGTTTCCCACAATTAATCAAGTGATTTAAAATGAAAAAATGGTATGTTTCTTCATGAAAATATTGTAGGTTATAGCTTTCCCTCCTTGAAATAACTTTTCCAGGAGTTAGCCTTATGGGGGAAAATAGGTATCATCAGTAAAGAGCTATGACCCCTGTGCCCATATATCAACTTCCTGATCCCAGTTCTCATTCCTTACGTAGACGTACTACCATAATACCCATACCAATGTAATTGAAATATCTCATAGAGTCGAAATTCTATAATCCACAATATGAGTTGGATACTCTTTGAATGAAGCATTTATATCTATCTAAAGCTCATTTGGCTAAAAGACACAAGAAGTGTTTAGATAACACCAAAAAAACTATGGTGTATGAAATACATCATGAACAGTCCCATATAATTGATTATATGCTATATCGTAATCCACTGGTCTTATCCATTTCAAAAGAATTAAGGGCCAAATGAACCTATGTGAGAGGCTACCCTATATCTGAATTCATCGATGTCCCAACCTGGGAGAGAATCATAAGATAAATGGATATCCAACATCAAACTCATGTTGTCCTAAGAGTATGTGGTCACATGACTGTCATCTAAATAAAGATGTAATAATGGGATTTATGATCAGTAGAACCTTCTCTCTAATCTCCCAATTGAGACATAGTCCATGAAATTATTCCTCCCTTGTGTATAGCCACTGTAGAGGTGGTAAAATAGTCATAGCATATATGGATTCATAAGGGTAAATATTAATGGTATCCTGAGAGATATTTTTATAAAGTAACTCAATCAAGGGTATCTGTTTATCCTAACCCCAGCCCACCAAACAAAGACCATGCAAAGAGAATTTCCTCTAATAGCTGAATCATATGCTCTGTCTGGCCATTGTTCTGAGGGTGATAGGTTGTAATCATAAGCACCTATGTACCCAATTATTTTTGCAACCCTACCCAGAACCATGACAAAAATAAATTTTCTCCCTCAGATATCATATATCTTGGGGATCTAGGAAGACATATTACCTCGCAATAATATATATATCCTAGAGTGTCCGTCGATAAGGTCTTTTGCATAGGTAAGAAACACGAGACCTTCATCAAATTATCAATGATAACCTACACTATATCATTTCTATGAGTTTAATTAGGTAAAATAGTCATGGAAGCAATAGAAACATCACACCATTTACACAAAGGAAGGTACAACAACAAAGAAAGTCACTCTATAACTAATGTTCCACCTTCACCTATTTAATGATAGAACACTGAGTGATAAAAAAAATTACCTCCAATTTCATACAAGGCCACAAATACTGGAAATATAATTCATGATACATTATGGTGACACTGGGTTCACCTCCCATTATGAGGCATGAAATTCATACATCATCTGGTTTCTGATGTCATCAAGGACACAAAACTTCCCATAGAAGAGTAAAGAGTCATCCCCATTCATGTCCAAACTAGAGGATGTATCGTCATCTGAGAAAAAATTCCCTAAGGAAAAGTCATTCATGATCTACATTTTTCCTCATTGGTACACTTTCTAGATGGATAGAGGTAACTAATAAGTCTATGTTTATATTCTTCCCATGCTACTCATGAACATCAACATGAAAATATAAAAATAAAACCATGATATTTTATTCCCCATTGGCCTCCTGAACCACCGAAATATAACTCTTTACTCATAGATATTTAGCTACAGACTTGCCTTTACTATGTATGTAATTATGATTGTAATGAAAATATTACAAGTAATCATCCCATATGTATTACTTGATATTTAAATCCCACTATGTGATGATGTAATTAAAGATTTTTTGATCCATGAATAAAATGATATTCTTTCTAAGTAGATAGAGTGTCAAAAAGTATAAAGAATGAATTACATTATATGACTAAATATCACACATCAAGTAATTCATCACATGAAGCCTCAACTAACAAGACCAATGTGCAATGAATCAGTCATTCTACATCAGGAAGGCTCCCAGTTGGATACCTTATGAATCAGAGTATATTGTATAACATTTTTCTTTCTCTAGTAGAATTAGTATCATTGATTAATTATATCTTCTTGTAAAATACTTAATTTACTCTTCACAATCTTTTTAAAATATGAATTTCACAGCCTTCTTTTTAGAGACCGTACGTGATGCAGTAAAGAATGAATAATACTAGATGCAACTTCTATAATAATCATATATACATAAGAAACTATAAATATCAAAAACATTATTGGGAAGATCCATTGAATCTAGTACTCTCACATTTTCTAGGTCTTCTGAATCTCTTGAATCCATAATCATATGACCTAAGAAGTGGACTTTTACAATCAAAATGTGGGAATTTTAATATTAGAATATATATGGTGCTCTATTAGTGTCTTCAAATTGATCTCAAGATGTTTGGATTGGTCTTGTCTATACTTTGAATACAATAATATATTTTCCAAAGTGAATACCATAAAAGAATCTATATATAAGAGTAAAACATGATTCATTAGATCCATGAAAACTATAGGTGTGTTCATGAGACGAAACTGCATGACCAGGTACTCATAAAGATAATTCATCCTCCTAATAATTGTGTGAGGTATGTATGATCACATAACATGCACCTAATGATAGCCTAGCCTCAAATATAAATTTTAATTTATAATCACTCCTTAGTGATAATAAATTATTTCATATATTCGAGGAAGTAGATAATGATTCTGAACTATAATATGGTTTCAGTGACGTGAATTAACACAAATACTAACGGCACAATCAAAATTATTGGATGAAATTCCACAGAACAACAATGATAATTTTTTGGTGGTATAAATCCTTTATCCTATAGATAATTTATCTCCTCCATAAGCTCTAGAAGCTCCATAGGTTCTATCCTGTAAGGAGGAATGGTTACTAGTCCTCTTCCTGCACCATCTCAATAGTTAATCATATATCTCACACTTGATTTTGGAAAGTGAATTCATCTTGGAAGACATCCCTAAAATGATCCCCTACAGGAGGGAAAATAGATGATTTTAACTATTTATCATCCATGCTTAAACTGAAAATCTATGATTTTACACTTCCCATTATTTGCTGCTCGATTCCAACTGATGTCCTATGAACATCCCATTTTTTCCTTATGTATGTTACTACCTCCCTCCAGTGATGTAAACATAACCCTCTTATGATAGCAGTCAGTGTGGGATTGATAGTGATTAATTCAGTTTTTCCTAATTATTACGTCAAATACCATGATTTCATGGAACAAAAGGTTTCATATGAAGAGGTATCTACCTAACTAAAGGGGACAATCATTACAATGGTGAACACCCAATGATCTGATACCTAATAGGATATCATGTTCCAAAACACTGAAGAAGTGTTTGATCCTAGGACAAAAAATATCGATATTTTCCTTAGATATAAACGAGTTTCATGCACCGCTATAAAATAATAAATACAATATGGTTGTGGCTACTATAATAATACCTCAATTAGGAGATGGTCATGTGCTAATCTCCTTCAATATAGGTTCTATTTCATGTTAGTGTAACACCCCGAGATTTTATGAAAAATATTATTTTTAATTTCATTAATGTCTTGTGTTATACACTACACCAAAAGGATCCTTCACAACACAAATCTCTAACCTGGCTTGAATTACATGCAATTGCGACCTTCCACGATAGCGTGTGTTGTACGCAACACCAAGTTTCACTAAACAACGATATGCTATTAAAATATTATTAAAACTATATGTTATGAATAGTAATAACCACTTTTTGAAATTTTGTAATTTCTATTTTTCCAAATGGACTTCATTTTTGGATTTGGAATATCGAAATTAGCTTAGGGTGAAATTTTGGTGATTTTCTGATAACTTTCATATTTTGATGAATAGTGAAAATTACTAAATTTTAATTAAAAACAACTTTTTTCAATAAAAATAATTAATAGTGATAAATTATTAATTTGAGTGGTTTTAAAGTATATTTAGAATATATTTTTACAATTCAATAAAATGTTGGTCAGTGGATGTAATTTCACATTTAAATCAGTTATAAACAAGTGTCAATCTTTTGATAGTTATTATCTCTAAAAAACACGCCTTTTGTTTAGACGACGAGAATTAATTTTTAAATTAATTAATGCAACTAATATGTTTTGAATTTGGTAAAATATAAATCATTTTTGAGTTCATAATATCAAATATAGCTTATGCCTAATTTTTGTTATTTTTCTGAAAACATTCAATTTTTTATGAATAGTGAAACCACGAAGTGGTAGTTAAAAAAACTGAATTTTTCATAAAACTTCATTTACTGCTTCTGTGAGTGGAATTTTGAAAATCTAAGAGACACGGATAATATCAAGGACTAAAATGTGGTTTAATGAGATGAAAATAATTTTTGGTGAATAGTAACTTTTTACTTTTTTTACCACTGTTAAAAGTAAATAGGGTAATTAAGGGTAAAAATAATATTATTATTACACTAACACAGGTCCTAATTCTATTGGACAAGTTTAATTCGACCCAAAACAACCTTAGGAATAAAATATGACCATTTAGGCCCACTTGGATTAGATTTGGACATTTGTTATTATTTAATTCAAAGAAGAGTTAAAAGAGTTAAAATCAAAGTTTATTTACTAAAACATTTATAATATAGGGTTATACATGAGATAAATTCTATTGTAAATATTCATTAGAAATATAATAAGATTTACTAGATAATTATATTTTATTTATAATTTTTAGACATTAAATAGGTTAATTTATTTATGACACAATGATGATGCCGTAATTACCATAATAGTGAAAAGTTAGAATAATTGATATTCTAAATACCCAAATAAATATAATTTTAGACTTTTTATGAATTCTACTAATTTTCTAGGTTAAAATGACATGTTATTATTGATTTAATTAACTTTTTTCGAACTTATCATTCTGTTATGATTTTCACAAAAATCAATAACTAAATAGTTTCAAAATTGACATAAAATAGTTTTTAAAACAAATATTATATTATTAATTGTTATATTATTCCTAAAAATCTAAGGATCGGCCAAATGACTTAGATACGGTTATATATATTAATAATAAACAAATTGGGGTTCGTTTGGCTTCTTATAGTATGTTTATTACCCTTATAGTGTAAGAACACAAGAAGACACGGTAAAAGTAAAATTATTTAACTTAATGTTAAATCTAAATGATAAGGTTAAAATAGGAACCTAAGCTTGTCTAAATTATATTGGATGAGAGGATTTAGACTCACCCCCACATTATCCTCGAAATAAATCAATTTGGATCTATTTAAAACCGAACATGACTTTATAATAAAATAATATTTTTAGTTATTCCAAAGGTGCCCCTCTCCTCCCTTATAAAAGGGCATCTCCTCCCTCTCTTCCTCACACAACATTGAGCCTTCAAGCTCGGCCAACCCCTGCCAAAATCTCTTCTCCACTTCCCTAGCAACATCCTAGAGGTTCTTTTCTTCCTCAAAGACCAATTTTAGTTCCCGAAGCGGAGGTCTCAAAGAGGCGCATCAAAGAAGAAGTAATTACCGTTACCAATTCTTTCACCTTTATTTCTTCTTCCACTTCTTCTTCATAGGTTGTTTCATTATGAAGTAATAACATCAGTATCACTCATATACTGATATGTTATTATAAGTATGAAGCAGTCCTAATTCACCATCTATCCATCCTACGGAAAACGAAATCACCGCGCGTGCGTACGTACGGAATACCGTCTCCACGCCGTGGTGTAATCTATTTTTCCACCAACACCTTACATGGATGGGTATTATGGTGTAAAGAATAACTATACATAGTTATTATAACATCATAATGATTCTGAAATATTTTATCATCCACTCCAATTCAATTCAATAATTATGGAAATGATATCATCGCTCGTGCGTACGTACGGACTACCGTCTCCACGACGCGATGAGATTCATTCTCCATGTTAACCATTTAAGAATGATTAAAAAGTATATATAATAAATAATAATGAAATATATGACATTATAAAGCTACTGGATTTATGTGTATGTCATCTACTTAATTCCACTTAATTCAATAAGGAAACGAAAACAGCGTTCATGTGTACGTACGGCCTACCGTCTCCATGAACGGTGTATTTCTTTCCATTTATCGATCCATTATATATATGTATATTCTGAATATATATTGTATATAAATCATGTTTTAAATTCTATAAATATGTAATAATGCTCTATGTAATCATATGAATAATTACAAGTTAAAACACGAACGACAAATGAGACGATTTTACCCAAAACGCTACTTTAACATGAATTTACAAAAGAACGGGTAATATAAAGTCATAAGTGAACCATATATGATATAATAACAATGAATATGATTCTATAATAAGTCAATGACATTATTTAAATCATTATACAGGAGTTTCGGACAGTTACGAAGCAAATCAGAGCTAAGGTAAGGGAAATATCACAATCTCTTTTTTATCCGAGATTGTTTATACATTGAAATTTAATGGGGTGTATTTTATCATCCACATCCATGTTTCCACAATATGTAATATTATTTCTATCCACCTACAATTGATTAAGTCCAGATTTACCCTTCGGTGAGTTTTAGTAAAAGATATGAAAGGAATCTTTTGTCATTTTTCGTACGAGGTACTTTTTGACTTTTCCGACAAAAGTAAGAAAAGAATGTTTTTTTAACTTATACAGAATGAATGGATTTTTAAAACATTATTTACAATAAGCTTACATTAGAAGTTTTCAAGTTTATATTTAATAAACTTATTTTAGTTTAAAGTTGTATGACATGTTAGGAAAGGAAAATGTTTTTTTGAAGTAGAAAAGATAATTTCCTCAAGAATGGAGTTCAAGTGTTTTATCAAAATTATTTTCCATCTAAGATTATAAAGGGATCTGTTTTTATCCCTATTATTACATTGATTTGATTATGTTGTGATGGAATTATTTTTATGAATTCCTTTATCGTATATGAATTTTATTATGATGTTATGATGTTTAAGATTCCCATTTTTATTACATGGGTTATGCAATGATGTATGGTTTATGATTTTGTGGCACACATAAGAATGGTATAATGATGAGATGGGTGGGACCTATATCTCCCTCCAATGAATTGGGTAAAGATTTTATATCTCAGGAGATAAACATGGCTGGAATGGTAGGTTATACCGGTTCAGTGAAACAGGACTGAAACGAGGGTGACTCGGTTCAGAAAGGGACTTTGTCTACAAAGATAGTATTGGCAATGAGTCTTGACTAACAAGAAATGATTCTCTATTATTATGTTTGTATGACACAATGTTTAATGTTTTAAGTTATGATTATTGTGATTACATTTCACTGCCATGAGTTATCCCAGGTTATGAAATTATGATCTCTTTTACAGGTTAATATTTCCAAAAGTTATGTGCTTATGTGTATGATGTGATTGATATTTCTTTTGTTTACCCTTACTGAACATTTGAGATCACCCTTTTATGTTCTCTTTTCCCCAGGATATAAAGAAAGGTTTTAGGTATAAAAAAAGAAGATCTTTATGGGATATGTTGAAGATCTTTCACCAGGATTAGAAGATTATATTCCGAGTTCCCAAAGACACTAAACTATTACGATCCTTGTGTGTGTGTTTTTGTTATGTACTAAGTATTCCGAAAATGTAATTTAATGTCCATGTACGTCAGGCTTCGGGTCTCTATAGTTGGTATCAGAGGAAAAGGTTTAGTCAACCTTTGGAAACTAGGATGCGAGAACTTTAGTGAGATCCCTAGAGATATCTATAAGGTTTTTCTAGGGATGTCTCTAAGGATAAGTATACGTATAGGATACAGTCATATAACTACGGTAACAATATTATAATTTAACCTAAGAAGTTAGATATTGAGGATACTCCCCCTTTATAATGTTGGTTTCCCTAGCATGATTTTTTTCTCTCACACTATTCTTTTTGGGTTTTAGACGATGGCTGGAACCCAAAGGAACCGTGTTGACCAATGCAATGGATAATGCAATGATTGTCGTCCTGAAAAAACAAATGTTATGGGAGATGGAGTGCAAAATCATATTTCTATACTTACACAAGCTATGAATCATTCTGGACTTCCAAATGAGCAGAGAAGGGAACAATATTCTATTGAGTCCTTCATGAGGCAACGTCCACCTTCTTTCAGTGGGACTTATGATCCACTTGTTGCTGAACAATGGATCAGTACCACTGAAAAGATATTTTTAGTTCTTCAATGTTCTGAACATGATAAAGTCATCTTAGCAGTATATCGTTTGGAAGGTGAAGCTGATCAATGGTGGAATCTTATCAAGAATATGAGGCCAAGAAATGAAATTGAGTCCATTGAATGGGATGAGTTCATGAACTTGTTTTTCAGTAAGTACTTCCCTCGTATTCTTCGAACAAAGATGGAAAAAGGAGTTTATTGAGCTAAAGTAGAAGGATGATGAATCTGTTGGTATATACAAAGCGAATTTTACAAGACTTTCAAGGTATGCATCTGGCATTATCATCCAACCTGAAAGTAAATTTGATCGATTTTTCAGTGGCTTAAAACCAAGTCTTCGAAGGGCATTAGCTATAAGAGACTTCAGTGGCTATGAAGAAATTGTGCATTGTGCTATCAAGGTAGAAATGGAAGTTGGTGTTATATATCCATCTCATGGTTTTGACATGAAACGAAAGATGGAGTTCAAGGAGAAATCTCAGAATAATGGTGAAAAGAAGATGAATGTTTCCTTATGCTCAAAGTGTGGAAAGAAGCATGGTGAATATTGTCTTAAAGGGACTAGAAAATGTTTTAAGTGTGGAAAATAAGGTCATCGAGCAGCTGAGTGTCGAGGTAATGGAAAAAGGGTTTCTAATGATGTGAATAAAGCAAACACTACAGAGAACGCACTACCAACACTTCAATGCTTCAAGTGCAAGGAAATGGGGCATTATGCTAATAAATGCCCTAATCCAAGGGTTAGTGATGATCAACATGAGCAACCACTTAAGGAAAAGGAAAAAGGGAAGTCACATGCGATCACTATTGGCGATGTTGAATATGACAACGATGTGGTGGAATGATTAAGTGTTTATGTAATGGGATTCCAAAATAATTTTTTTTATAGTATCGTGGAATATTGGAATATTTATGTTTTCATCTATTGTGGTTTTAAATAATTTTATGGTACCGGTGTCCATGAAAAGTGATTGAGACATTTTTGGTAAACAGATGATATGAGAATAATTAAGGGATAATAAGATAATGAGATGTTTGATTGTATTCATGAGCTCATGATTGATATAAGGACTAAGTGATATCATGGTTTGAGTATATAAAATTTTGAGGATTTTGGTATGTGGAAAGTGTTAACATTTAACTGCATTCATGTTTTCACTAAGGTTCAATGGGTATTCATTCTTCAAGAGAATACATGATTAAGGTATTCACATGTTTGTAATTCGACCAACAAGATATATCTTACGATATATGGGGGATAAATGATGGTATTCACGTGATTATTCTGTGGCATTTCAAGTAATCATTTTCTTTATACTATGAGCTTGGACCGATGTATTTTAGATAAGCCTAAAGATTAGAATGTATTATGTTGGACATAAGTTAGGATAAAACGTTTTTCGATATTATTGATGCAACGTTATAGTAATATAGCTTTAGAAAATGGACAACCTGCAGGACGGGCGACAACCCATCGCGTCGGACAAGCCTGTGGGAATCGAACCCACAACCGAAGTGCGACTAGCCTTTATCGCCTACCACTGGCCTACAGGAAGTCCTTTTTTAGTAGAAACTAGTTTTATTATATTCAGCAGTATGATATATGAAGTATAAGTCCATTTTAGGAACCATATATGATTAATCTCACTATAGATTGACTTATGTATATTTAATAACTTATGCTAACCTTTTTTTTTGAGACAGATGGAATGACCCGTCATTCTATCACATGATCTGATAATACTTCATGAATAACAAATTCAACTTCACTTATTTAAGATATGAAGTGGAAATTGTTCAAGGCACGAACAACAGTGAGATTCTACCAAAATAAAGTAAGTATTTATTCTAATTCAAATTTTTCAACTTTAGGGAAACGATCTTGAAAACCAAAAATGTTGTCCTAGTGCTCTTATATTTGATTAATCAGATGGTTCCTTAGATCGTCACAAATTTATGGATTTGTGATTGTTGACATTTCCATAGCCATGTTCTCTACCACTCTCCATCAGAACATGATGGTTAGATTTTTCTTCCATATCCATATTTTCACCTATGTGGAAACCTAGTGATTAGTTTATTTGGGTAACCGTTACGTTTCATACTTTCGTTTTTAAATATTGGTTTTGGTATTCCTTTTTACTATGTGGGTTTCAATTAAAGAAACTTTTGAATAGTAAACCATTTATAACCCCGACGAATTTCGAGGGCGAAATTCCTTTTAAGGGGGGTAGAATGTAACACCCCGAGATTTTATGAAAAATATTCTTTTTAGTATCTTTAATGTCTTGTGTTATACGCTACACCAAAAGGAGCTTTCACAACACACATCTCTGACCTGGCTTGAATTACACGCAATCGCGACCTTCCACGATAGCGTGTGTTGTACGCAACACCAAGTTTCACTAAACAACGATATGCTATTAAAATATTTTTAAAACTAGATGTTATGAATAGTAATAACGACTTTTTGAAATTTTCTAATTTCTATTTTTCCAAATGGACTTCATTTTTGGATTCAGAATATCGAAAATAGCTTAGGGTGAAATTTTGGTGATTTTCGGATAACTTTCATATTTTGATGAATAGTGAAAATTACTAAATTTTAATTAAAAACAACTTTTTCAATCGAAATAATTAATAGTGATAAATTATTAATTTGAGTGGTTTTAAAGTATATTTAGAATATAATTTTACAATTCAATACAATGTTGTTCATTGGATGTAATTTCACATTTAAACCAGTTATAAACAAGTGTCAATCTTTTGATAGTTATTATCTCTTAAAAACACGCCTTTTGTTTAGACGACGGGAATTAATTTTTAAATTAATTAATGCAACTGATATGTTTTGAATTTTGTAAAATATAAATCATTTTTGAGTTCATAATATCAAATATAGCTTAGGCCTAATTTTTGGTATTTTTCTGAAAACTTTCAATTTTTTATGAATAGTGAAACCACGAAGTGGTAGTTAAAAAAACTGAACTTTTCATAAAACATAATTTTACCGCTTCTGTGAGTGGAATTTCGAAAATCCGAGAGACACGGTTAATATCAAGGACTAAAATGTGGTTCAATGAGATGAAAATAATTTTTGGTGAATAGTAACTTTTTACTTTTTTTTACCACGGTTAAAAGTAAATAGGGTAATTAAGGGTAAAAATGATATTATTATTACCCTAACACATGTCATAATTCTATTGGAAAAGTGTAATTCGACCAAAAACAACCTTAGGAATAAAATATGACCATTTAAGCCCAGTTGGATTAGATTTGGACATTTATTATTATTTAATTCAAAGAAGGGTTAAAAGAGTAAAAATCAATGTTTATTTACTAAAACATTTATAATATAGGGTTATGCACGAGATAAATTCGATTGTAAATATTAATTGGAAAGATAATAAGATTTAATGCATAATGATATTTTATTTATAATTTTTAGACACTAAATAATTTAATTTATTTATTAAACAATGATGATGGAGTAATTACCATAATAGTGAAAAATTAGAATAATTGATATTATAAATACCCAAATTTATATAATTTGAGACTTTTTATAAATTTCACTAATTTTCTAGGTTAATATGACATGTTAGTATTGATTTAATTAACTTTGTTAGAACTTATAATTCTGTTATGAGTTTCACAAAAATCAATTACTAAATATTGTCAAAATTGACATAAAATGGTTTTTAAAACAAATATTATATTATTAATTTTTATTTTATTCCTAAAAATCTAAGGTTCTGAAAAATGACTTAGATAAGGTTATATATATTAATAATAATCAAATTGGGGTTCGTTTGGCTTCTTATAGTAAGTTTATTAACCTTATAGTGTAAGAACACAAGAAGACACGGTAAAAGTAAAATTATTTAACTTAATGTTAAATCTAAATGATACGGTTAAAATAGGAACCTAAACTTTTCTAAATTCTATTGGATGAGAGGAGTTCGACCAATCCCCACCTTATCCTCAAAATAAATCAATTTGGAGCTATTTAAAACCAAACTTGACTTTATAATAAAATAATATTTTTTGTTATTCCAAAGGTGCCCCTCTCCTCCCTTATAAAAGGGCATCTCCTCCCTCTCTTCGTCACACAACTTTGAGCCTTCATGCTCGGCCAACCCCTGCCAAAATATCTTCTCCACTTCCCTAGCAACATCGTAGAGGTTCTGGTTGTAACACCCCAAGATTTCATAAGTGTGTTAGTTCTTCAAAATAATTCAATAACTTTCACTACATGCAACACCAAGTTCAAGCACACCATGACTTACCAAACAAGCCGTTCAAAAGAGGTTATGAATAGTATTAGATAAATTTTAATGTTTATATAATCCTTATAATTTTAGAATCCATATTATGAGTTTCTTAGATATAATGCAAGAACAAATTCATTTTCAGTATTGCACTTTTATCAACTTTAATAGTGAACCCTTTTTAAATACTATATTTTAAACTTTTTGACTAAATGGGGACATCAAAAATTTAAAATGAAACATCCCAAGCTTCTACGGTACGCTTCTCTTTGAATAATGTGATAGCGTGTGTTGTACGCAACACCGAGTTCTAACAACCAATTAAACTAGCCGTTATGAATAGTAATAACTACTTTTTGAAATTATATATATTTTATATTTCAAAATGGGCTTCATTTTTGGATTCAGAATATCAAAATTAGCCTAGGGTGAAATTTTGGTACTTTTCGGATAACTTTTATATTTTGATGAATAGTGAAAATTACTAAATTTTAATTAAAAACAACTTTTTTAATCAAAATAATTAATATTGATAAATTATGAATTTTAGTGGTTTTAAAGTATATTTAGAATATATTTTTACCATTTAATATAATGTTGGTCATTGGACATAATTTTACAATTAAACCAAACATAAACAAGTGTCAATCTTTTGATAGTTATTATCTCTTAAAACACGCTTTTTGTTTTGACAGCGGGAATTAATTTTAAATTAATTTCTGCCACTTCTGTGTTTAGAATTTAGGAAAATGGATTCCATATTTGGAATCAGGATGTTCAAATTGTGTAAATAGGTAACTTTTATTTTTACACATTTTGAATAATTACTGCGGTAAATATTTTATTTACCATGGTTAAGGGTAAATCCGGTAAATAAGGGTTAAAAAATAATATTATAATAATACTAAATTACCCTAAAACGTGTCTTAAACCTATTGGTTGATACATGGTCGACCATGAGCATCTTTGGGTCTATTTTGGGACCCCATGGATCCACTTGTAAGTGATAATGACACTTTATTTTAATTTAGTTAAAATGAATACAAAAATGACACAAGCATATATCTTCTAGAACAACAATTGTTACATAGGGTTATATATGTTCGCTTTTAGATTATAAATATTCATTAGAAAGCTAAAAAGATTTCCTACATAATTATATTTTATTTATAATTTTTAGACATTAAATAAGTTACTTTATTTATGACACAATGATGATGCAGTAATTACTATAATAGTGAAAAATTAAAATAATTGATATTATAAATACCCAAACAAATATAATATGAAACTTTTAATGAATTAAACTAATTTTCTAGGATAATATGATATATTAGGATTGATTTAATTGACTTTGTTCGAAGTAATCAATCTGTTATGAGTTTCACAAAAATCAACTATTGAATAGTGTCAAAATTGACATAAAAGAGTTCTTAAAACAAATATTATATTATTAATTGATATTAAATTCCTAAAAATCTAAGGTTCGGCCAAGAGACTTATATCAGGATAGGTTCATCATTAATGGACCACTTGGGGGTCGCTTGTATGTATATAGTAAGTTTATTAACCATATTATATAAAAATACAAAGAGACATTGTAAAAGTGAAACTAATTAACTTAGAGTTAATACTTAAAGATAAGGTTAATATAAGTACCCAAACCTGTCTAAATTCTATTGGTTGAGTGGTTTTCGACCTATACCCACCTTAGCCTTTGAATAGTCAACTTTGGATCCATTAGAAACCGAATATGAATTTATTATAAATTAATATTTCTAGCTTTTCCAAAGGTGCCCCTCACCCCTCTTATAAAAGGGCACTCCTCCTTCCCATTTCTTCACACCTTCAAAGCCTTTTGGTTCGGCCAAACTCTGCCCAAATACTCTCCCAACATCCCTCAGTACAACCTAGAGGCCTTATTTCGATCATAAAGCCAACCTAAGGAGCCCTTTTGATCAAATCAAAAGGAAGAACCCGAAGAAGAGGTAATGATTTCCCCACCCTTTTCTAAGTTCCTTTCTTCTTCCACTTCCTCTTTCTTTGTTCTTACCATTATAAAATAATAACTCCAGTATATTACATATACTGTGATGTTATTATAAATATGGTACAACCATATTCAGTATTCTATCCACCCTTTGAATAACATGTCACCATACGTGTGTACGTACGGCTTACCGTCTCCACGTCGTGGTGTAATTGTTATTCAATATATTATTATTTGGATGGGTATAATAATGATGTGTAACTCATATAAATAATAAATATAACATGTTAATGATTCTGTATATATGATATACCATCCATTTATATATTATTTTAATATCAAAAGAATGATACTGTCGCTCGTGCGTACGTACGGACTACCGTCTCCACGAACGCAATGAGATTCATTCTCCATCGTATCCATTCAAGTATAATTATCATTTGATGATTTAAAAATGATGTTTAAGGACTTCATATCATTCTGGATATGAATAATATACAACCTATCCTTTACAAACATGTCTTACGTAACAAAACATATAAAAGACAACAAGTAAGTTAACACCCGATATAATGATAATACTAAGATATTATTATCAAATCAATATTAAAAGATAATATATGATATCATATTAATGTATATGATTCTTGTATAATTTAATAACAATTATTTCACCATTATACAGGAGGTTAACCTGCCCCAACCAAGGAAAAGTACAAGGTAAGGGTTTATTTCACAATCTCTTCATTATCTGAGGTTGTTTATACGTAATAATCTACTGGGATATCTTTATCATCCACATCCATGTTTCTTAAAAATGTATTTCAAAACATTTTTACTATTTACAAGAATATGGGTTAAAGTCATTTATACCCTTGTTTGACTTTTTATAAGAGGTTTATAAAGGAATCTTTCCGTCGTTTTCAAAACAAGGTCCTTTTTAACCTTTTCGACAGAATTGAGGTAAGAATGTTTTTTTTAACTTATACGGCGGGTGCGGTTATTTTACACCGTTATAAAATCTTCAAAGCTTTCCTTACAAGCTTATAAGAATATTTTCAAAGAAAATGTTTTATTTTATATGGATCTTAAATGATTTCAAAATAAAAGGAGATATTTCTTTAAAAAGAATTTTGATTTCATCTATGTCAACATCCTTTGAAGGATTTTAAGATTATTTGAAGTTGATTTATTATGATACAAAACTTCTATATTGTATTGAAGGTTTTGTGATATGTTTGACTATGGATGTGCTATTTTTATACCATTCATAGTTTATGGTGAAATTATTGACATTTCGTATGCTAGTTTTAATACGAATGTTTATGTTATGTTTAAACCTTTTCATATGGGAATGCATTGGACTTAATAAGTGACGGGTGGAGCCCGCTATAGCTCCTCGATGCATCGGTAGGTCTCATGAGACAAACTAGTTTCTTGGCACAAGGCCTTGACAAAATATTATTTGTAGTCTTGGCACGAGGCCTTGACTATGTGGTTATGATAGTCTGGCATTATGCATTCCAACATTATGAAAGTGGTTATTGATTTTTGCATGTGATTATTCGATTAGTAGAATATCCATGTGAGTATGTAAATGGCATTATTTCATTTTATTTATGCCATACCATGTTGAAAGTTCATGTTTGAAAGGCTTTTGTTTTAGTTATACATTGCCTTAAAAGTTTATTCTTATTTATGAAAGTTTCCGCTATATTGTTATCCTTACTGGGCATTTGAGCTCACTCCTTTTCTATGTTTTATTTTTCCCAGGAAGTGAAGAAGTAAGTTATGAATGACCTGCAGGGATATTATGTGGGGATATGAGTGTGGATTATGGAGGCAATATGTAGTTGTAGTAGTTTTTCGTTTAATGATGTAATGTAAAACTTATGAATATATCTAGTGTTTCCAAGGCTACTAAACCAATCGGTCTTTCGAGATTTCATCTTTCTTATGATCATGCCAATGTTATGTAATAATGCACCGACTCTGGGTAGCTGGGGTCGGGGCGTTACAGTCGGTATCAGAGGAAGTTTAGTACAATCCTTGGAAGCTAGATTTAGATAAACTCTGATTAGAGCACGTAGACCTAAGATGAACTTTGAGGATTAGTATAGAAGAACTTCCTAGAATTTTGGTATTGTAGAGATTTTGTGAGTTTTCCGAGCAATACATCCCTGTCTGGATACGAGCAGGTAGAGGCGGCTCTGGCACATATGTACCTAGGGGTAAAACCCGAAAACACCGCTTTGAGCTAGACTCGAACGAGAACTGGTGCACGATAACAGGCCTTGTTGCACTCTTGGTTACGACACTCCCGGGGGATATGCTTAGGATAACTCAAATTTTCTTTACAAATCATTATGAAGGGTTTATGAGTATATACATCCTCAAAGAAGACATTTTTATGATTATGGATTATATCCATAAATATTTCAATTTATGTTAAGTGTTTTATAAGTATGGGATTATGTATTTTGATTCATAAACTGATCTAGTGTATGCCATTGTTTAGAAATGGCGCCCAGTAGAAGGAATGAGAACTCCAGAAATGCACATGATCCAAAGAGAAGGAAGGATCATATCTTTCATGGTCTTAAGCTAGAATTTATAAGAGAAATAGTCTCCCATGTATTATCATCATATGAAGAAATAATATCATGTGTTGATAAGATAAGTAAAGAGTTTACTAAGTCCTATGGCTTTGAAGGGAAGCAAGAGAAGAAAAGGATAAAAGAGAGAAAGATGGATAAAGGGAAGAGGGAAAAGAAGAATTTTCCCATATGTGGTAACTGTGGAAAGAAACACCCTGGAACTTGCCTGAAAGGAATGGGAGTTTGTTATAAGTGTGGAGGAAAAAGGCACAAAGTACATGACTGCATGGGTAAGAAAATGGTTTCAAATGTACAATGCTTCATTTGCAAGGAGTTTGGACACTACGCGAACCTATGTCCCAGTCATCAGACTATGCCGCAAATGATGCTATTGGATAATAATCATGTTATGATACTACCACAGATTAAGAGGAATGATTAGAGTTATTATGTTGATTATATCAATTGAGTGTTTTATCAACAATGTACTTGTTATAATAATTATGGAGTATATAAGGATTGTACTGCAGTACTATTTCATTAAGGACTTGAGATGGTGTGGAACAAAGAAAAGTGACTCAGTAGCAGGTTAAATGTCTGGAAAATATATGGTTGAGAGAATGATAAACCATAATATGGTTCTGATACCGAGGTAGTGATTTTAGAATAATACATGATTGATTTGGATAAATTATATTGGATATTCATGACTACATTGAAGCTGTTAATGATTTGTCTATTCCATCATTGTTGGGGTTTAAAACATTTTTGGATTGATGAAGTATATCCAGCATTCTATATGGAATAATGGAGCATGAATGTAATCAATAAAGATTATGGTAAATCAGGATGTTTCAGTGTATTAAAAGAATACATGATGAAGGTATTCATATGCTATTACGGGGTAAAAAGGATCTACATTATGTTTACCTTCCTTATAAATGTTGGACTGTGAGTTTGGACAGAATTATTTTGGATAGTTCTAGTCTAGATTAATTTTGGATTGCCATAAAAGGACAACCCGGAGGTCGGGCGGCAACCCGTCGCGTCCGGCAAGGCTGCGAGACTTGGACCCGAAACCGAAGGGCGACAAGGGTGTATCACCTACCACTGGCCCATGAGATGTCCTGGATTAAATAATGTAGTTTTTATTAAAAGATCATGTAGATTAATTGTAAAATCGTTTATTTTGGAACCCTATACGAATAGTGTAAATAGAATTTTTTTTACATTCTATTATCTTTTAGAGTGAAAGATGAGTTTGTGGTAGAAATTTATTAATGGATAAAACTCTAATTATAAAGTAAGTATATCTCTATATGATCTTAGCCAATCTCATAATAAAAATTCCTCAATATTAAGAAAAGAAAATTAGAACAAAAATGTTTTCCTAGATGGTACCTTAAATCATCACTAATTTATGGCTTTGGGATTGTTGGCATTTTCATAGCCATGTTCTCTACCACTCTCAATCAGGTAATTGATGGTTATATTTTTCTTCCATATCCATATTTTACTACATGGAACCCTAGTATGTGTTATTTTTGGTAATCTTCATACTTTCGACTCTTTATTTTAAATAGAGGCCTCATTAATTCATTTTTCGATGTGGGATTTCAACTAAGATATTTTGAAACATCAAAAATGTGTTATCCTAATACCCTATGTTTTGTTGAACCGATGGTATTTCAAATCATCATAGATTGATGGATTTAAGGACCTCAATTTTATACTTGTTTGTGATTGATGACCTCAATCACTACCTATAAATATTTACGTTTTTCCTCCAATTATATGTCTCAAATTGCCACCAATGTTCTCCTAATCGAGATCATAATTTGGTGGTGACCCTTTCATTTCTCTTTTCCTCATATTAAGACTAAATTTTAGTAACCCAATTTCTGATGTGGTGTTTCCCACAAATATATTATCTATTTTCAACCTTTTATTTTCGAAGAACAATTTCAAATTGCGAGGACGCAATTTATTGAAGGAGGGGAGAATGTAACACCCCAAGATTTCATAAGTGTGTTAGTTCTTCAAAATAATTCAATAACTTTCACTACATGCAACACCAAGTTCAAGCACACCATGACTTACCAAACAAGCCGTTCAAAAGAGGTTATGAATAGTATTCGATAAATTTTAATGTTTATATAATCCTTATAATTTTAGAATCCATATTATGAGTTTCTTAGATATAATGCAAGAACAAATTCATTTTCAGTATTGCACTTTTATCAACTTTAATAGTGAACCCTTTTTAAATACTATATTTTAAACTTTTTGACTAAATGGGGACATCAAAAATTTAAAATGAAACATCCCAAGCTTCTACGGTACGCTTCTCTTTGAATAATGTGATAGCGTGTGTTGTACGCAACACCGAGTTCTAACAACCAATTAAACTAGCCGTTATGAATAGTAATAACTACTTTTTGAAATTATATATATTTTATATTTCAAAATGGGCTTCATTTTTGGATTCAGAATATCAAAATTAGCCTAGGGTGAAATTTTGGTACTTTTCAGATAACTTTTATATTTTGATGAATAGTGAAAATTACTAAATTTTAATTAAAAACAACTTTTTTAATCAAAATAATTAATATTGATAAATTATGAATTTGAGTGGTTTTAAAGTATATTTAGAATATATTTTTACCATTTAATATAATGTTGGTCATTGGACATAATTTTACAATTAAACCAAACATAAACAAGTGTCAATCTTTTGATAGTTATTATCTCTTAAAACACGCTTTTTGTTTTGACAGCGGGAATTAATTTTAAATTAATTTCTGCCACTTCTGTGTTTAGAATTTAGGAAAATGGATTCCATATTTGGAATCAGGATGTTCAAATTGTGTAAATAGGTAACTTTTATTTTTAGACATTTTGAATAATTACTGCGGTAAATATTTTATTTACCATGGTTAAGGGTAAATCCGGTAAATAAGGGTTAAAAAATAATATTATAATAATACTAAATTACCCTAAAACGTGTCTTAAACCTATTGGTTGATACATGGTCGACCATGAGCATCTTTGGGTCTATTTTGGGACCCCATGGATCCACTTGTAAGTGATAATGACACTTTATTTTAATTTAGTTAAAATGAATACAAAAATGACACAAGCATATATCTTTTAGAACAACAATTGTTACATAGGGTTATATATGTTCGCTTTTAGATTATAAATATTCATTAGAAAGCTAAAAAGATTTCCTACATAATTATATTTTATTTATAATTTTTAGACATTAAATAATTTATTTTATTTATGACACAATGATGATGCAGTAATTACTATAATAGTGAAAAATTAAAATAATTGATATTATAAATACCCAAACAAATATAATATGAAACTTTTAATGAATTAAACTAATTTTCTAGGATAATATGATATATTAGGATTGATTTAATTGACTTTTTTCGAAGTAATCAATCTGTTATGAGTTTCACAAAAATCAACTATTGAATAGTGTCAAAATTGACATAAAAGAGTTCTTAAAACAAATATTATATTATTAATTGATATTAAATTCCTAAAAATCTAAGGATCGGCCACGTGACTTATATCAGGATAGGTTCATCATTAATGGACCACTTGGGGGTCGCTTGGATGTATATAGTAAGTTTATTAACCATATTATATAAAAATACAAAGAGACATTGTAAAAGTGAAACTAATTAACTTAGAGTTAATACTTAAAGATAAGGTTAATATAAGTACCCAAACCTGTCTAAATTCTATTGGTTGAGTGGTTTTCGACCTATCCCCACCTTAGCCTTTGAATGGTCAACTTTGGATCCATTAGAAACCGAATATGAATTTATTATAAATTAATATTTCTAGCTTTTCCAAAGGTGCCCCTCACCCCTCTTATAAAAGGGCACTCCTCCTTCCCATTTCTTCACACCTTCAAAGCCTTTTGGTTCGGCCAAACTCTGCCCAAATACTCTCCCAACATCCCTCACTACAACCTAGAGGCCTTAGTTTGATCAGAAAGCCAACCTAAGGAGCCCTTTTGATCAAATCAAAAGGAAGAACCCGAAGAAGAGGTAATGATTTCACCACCCTTTTCTAAGTTCCTTTCTTCTTCCACTTCCTCTTTCTTTGTTCTTACCATTCTAAAATAATAACTCCAGTATCTTACATATACTGTGATGTTATTATAAATATGGTACAACCATATTCAGTATTCTATCCACCCTTTGAATAACATGTCACCATACGTGTGTACGTACGGCTTACCGTCTCCACGTCGTGGTGTAATTGTTATTCAATATATTATTATTTGGATGGGTATAATAATGATGTGTAACTCATATAAATAATAAATATAACATGTTAATGATTCTGTATATATGATATACCATCCATTTATATATTATTTTAATATCAATAGAATGATATTGTCGCTCGTGCGTACGTACGGACTACCGTCTCCACGAACGCAATGAGATTCATTCTCCATCGTATCCATTCAAGTATAATTATCATTTGATGATTTAAAAATGATGTTTAAGGACTTCATATCATTCTGGATATGAATAATATACAAACTATCCTTTACAAACATGTCTTACGTAACAAAAGATATAAAAGACAACAAGTAAGTTAACACCCGATATAATGATAATACTAAGATATTATTATCAAATCAATATTAAAAGATCATATATGATATCATATTAATGTATATGATTCTTGTATAATTTAATAACAATTATTTCACCATTATACAGGAGTTTAACCTACCCCAACCAAGGAAAAGTACAAGGTAAGGGTTTATTTCACAATCTCTTCATTATCTGAGGTTGTTTATACGTAATAATCTACTGGGATATCTTTATCATCCACATCCATGTTTCTTAAAAATGTATTTCAAAACATTTTTACTATTTACAAGAATATGGGTTAAAGTCATTTATACCCTTGTTTGACTTTTTATAAGAGGTTTATAAAGGAATCTTTCCGTCGTTTTCAAAACAAGGTCCTTTTTAACCTTTTCGACAGAATTGAGGTAAGAATGTTTTTTTTAACTTATACGGCGGGTGCGGTTATTTTACGCCGTTATAAAAGCTTCAAAGCTTTCCTTACAAGCTTATAAGAATATTTTCAAAGAAAATGTTTTATTTTATATGGATCTTAAATGATTTCAAAATAAAAGGAGATATTTCTTTAAAAAGAATTTTGATTTCATCTATGTCAACATCCTTTGATGGATTTTAAGATTATTTGAAGTTGATTTATTATGATACAAAACTTCTATATTGTATTGAAGGTTTTGTGATATGTTTTACTATGGATGTGCTATTTTTATACCATTCATAGTTTATGGTGAAATTATTGACATTTCGTATGCTAGTTTTAATACGAATGTTTATGTTATGTTTAAACCTTTTCATATGGGAATGCATTGGACTTAATAAGTGACGGGTGGAGCCCGCTATAGCTCCTCGATGCATCGGTAGGTCTCATGAGACAAACTAGTGTCTTGGAACAAGGCCTTGACAAAATATTATTTGTAGTCTTGGCACGAGGCCTTGACTATGTGGTTATGATAGTCTGGCATTATGCATTCCAACATTATGAAAGTGGTTATTGATTTTTGCATGTGATTATTCGATTAGTAGAATATCCATGTGAGTAAGTAAATGGAATTATTTCATTTTATTTATGCCATACCATGTTGAAAGTTCATGTTTGAAAGGCTTTTGTTTTAGTTATACATTGCCTTAAAAGTTTATTCTTATTTATGAAAGTTTCTGCTATATTGTTATCCTTACTGGGCATTTGAGCTCACCCCTTTTCTATGTTTTATTTTTCCCAGGAAGTGAAGAAGTAAGTTATGAATGACCTGCAGGGATATTATGTGGGGATATGAGTGTGGATTATGGAGACAATATGTAGTTGTAGTAGTTTTTCGTTTAATGATGTAATGTAAAACTTATGAATATATCTAGTGTTTCTAAGGCTACTAAACCAATCGGTCTTTCGAGATTCGATCTTTCTTGTGATCATGCCAATGTTATGTAATAATGCACCGACTCTGGGTAGCTGGGGTCGGGGCGTTACACTGGTATTCCTCAAAGACCAATTGTAGTGCCCTAAGAGGAGGTCTCAAAGAGGCGCTTCAAAGAAGAGGTAATTACCGTTACCAATTCTTTCACCTTTATTTCTTCTTCCACTTATTCTTCTTAGTTTGTTTCATTATGAAGTAATAACATCAATATCACTCATATACTGATATGTTATTATAAGTATGAAACAATCCTAATTCACCATCTATCCATCCTACGGAAAACGAAATCACCGCGCGTGCGTACGTACGGAATACCGTCTCCATGCCGTGGTGTAATCTATTTTTCCACCAACACCTTACATGGATGGGTATTATGGTGTAAAGAATAATTATACATAGTTATTATAACATCATAATGATTCTGATATATTTTATCATCCACTCCAATTCAATTTAATAATTATGGATATGATACCATCGCTCGTGCGTACGTACGGACTACCGTCTCCACGACGCGATGAGATTCATTCTCCATGATAACCATTTAAGAATGATTATAAAGTATATATAAGCAATAATAATGAAATATATGACATTATAAAGCTACTGGATTTATGTGTATGTCATCTACTTAATTCCACTCAATTCAATAAGGAAACGAAAACAGCGTTCATGTGTACGTACGGCCTACCATCTCCATGAACGGTGTATTTCTTTCCATTTATCGATCCATTATATATATGTATATTCTGAATATATATTATATAAAAATCATGTTTTATATTCTATAATTAAGTAATAATGATCTAATTAATTATATGAATAATTACAAGTTAAAACACGAACGAAAAATGAGACGATTTTACCCAAAACGCTACTTTAACAGGAATTTATAAAAGAACGGGTAATATAAAGTCATAAGTGAACCATATATGATATAATAACAATGAATATGATTCTTTAATAATTCAATGAAATTATTTAAATCATTATACAGGAGGTTCCGACACTTACGAAGCAAATCAGACCTAAGGTAAGGGAAATATCACAATCTCATTTTTATCGGAGATTGTTTATACTTTGAAATTTATTGGGGTGTATTTTATCATCCACATCCATGTTTCCTAAATATGTAATATTATTTCTATCCACTTACAATTTTTTAAGTCCAATTTTACCCTTCGGTGAGTTTTATTAAAAGATATCAAAGGAATCTTTTGTCGTTTTTCATACGAGGTACTTTTTGACTTTTCCGACAAAAGTACGAAAAGAATATTTTTTAACTTATATGGAATGAATGGATTTTTAAAACATTATTTCCAAGAAGCTTCTATTACAAGTTTTCAAGTTTATTTTTAATAATCTTCTTTTAGTGTAAAATTGTATGACATGTTAAGAGAGGAAAATGTTTTTTTGAAGTAGAAATGATATTTTCCTCAAGAATGGAGTTCAAGTGTTTTATCAAAATTATTTTCCATCTAAGATAATAAAGGGTTCTGTTTTTATCCCTATTATTATATTGATTTGATTATGTTATGATGGAATTATTTTTATGAATTCCTTTATCGTATATGAATTGTTTTATGATGTCATGATGTTTAAGATTCCCATTTTTATTACATGGGTTATGCAATGATGTATGGTTTATGATTTTGTGGCACACATAAGAATGGTATCATGATGAGATTGGTGGGACCTATATCTCCCTCCAATGCATTGGGTAAAGATTTTATATCTCATGAGATAAACATGGCTGGAACGGTAGGTTATACCGGTTCAGTGAAACAGGATTGAAACGAGGGTGACTCGGTTCAGAAAGGGACTTTGTCCACTAAGATAGTCTTGGCAATGAGTCTTGACTAACAAGAAATGATTCTCTATGATTATGTGTGTATGCCACAAAGTTTAATGTTTTAAGTTATGATTATTGTGATTACATTTCCCTACCATGAGTTATCCCAGGTTATGAAATTATGATCTCTTTTACAGGTTAATATTTCCAAAAGTTATGTGCTTATGTATATGATGTGATTGATATTTCTTTTGTTTACCCTTACTGAGCATTTGAGCTCACCCTTTTATGTTTTCTATTCCACAGTATATAAAGAAAGGTTTTAGGTATAAAAAAGAAGAAGAACATTATGGGAGATGTTGAAGATCTTTCACCAGGATTAGAAGATTATATTCCAAGTTTCCAAATACACTAAACTATTACGATCCTTGTGTGTGTGTTTTTGTTATGTACTAAGTATTCCGAAAATGTAATGTTATATCCATGTACTTCAAGCTTCGGGTCTCTACAGTTGGTATCAGAGGAAAGGTTTAGTCAACCTTTGGAAACTAGGATGCGAGAACTTGAGTGAGATCCCTAGAGATATTTATAAGGTTTGTCTAGGGATGTCCCTAAGGATAAGTATACGTATAGGATACAGTCCTATAACTACGGTAACAATCTTAGAATTTATCCTAAGAAGTTAGATATTGAGGATACTCCCCCTTTATAATGTTGTTTTCCCTAGCATGATTTTTTCCTCTCACACTATTCTTTTTGGGTTATAGACGATGGTTGGAACCCAAAGGAACCGTGTTGACCAATGAAATGGACAATGCAATGATTGTCCTCCTGAACAAACAAATGTTATGGGAGATGGAGTGAAAAATCTTATTTCTATACTTACACAAGCTATGAATCATTCTGGACTTCCAAATGAGCAGAGAAGGGAACAATATTCTATTGAGTCCTTCATGAGGCAATGTCCACCTTCTTTCAGTGGGACTTCTGATCCACTTGTTGCTGAACAATGGATCAGTACCACTGAAAAGATATTTTCAGTTTTTCAATGTTCTAAACATGATAAATTCATCTTAGTAGTATATCGTTTGGAAGGTGAAGCTGATCAATGGTGGAATATTATCAAGAATATGAGGCCAAGAAATGAAATTGAGTCCATGGAATGGGATGAGTTCAAGAACTTGTTTTTTAGTAAGTACTTCCCTCGTATTCTTCGAACAAATATGGAAAAGGAGTTTCTTGAGCTGAAGCAGAAGGATGATGAATCTGTTGGTATATACGAAGCGAATTTTACAAGACTTGCAAGGTATGCATCTGGAATTATCATCCAATATGAAAGTAAAGTTGATCGATTTTTCAGTTTCTTAAAACCAAATCTTCGAAGGGAATTAGCTATAAGATACTTCAGTAGCTATGAAGAAATTGTGCGTTGTGCTATCAAGGTAGAAATGGAAGTTGGTGTTACATATCCATCTCATGGTTTTGACAAGAAACGAAAGATGGAGTTCAAGGGGAAATCTCAGAATAATGGAGAAAAGAAGATGAACGTTTCCTTATGCTCAAAGTGTGGAAAGAAGCATGGTGGAGATTGTCTTAAAGGGACTAGAAAATGTTTTAAGTGTGGAAAAGAAGGTCATCGAGCAGCTGAGTGTCGAGGTAATGGAAAAAGGGTTTCTAATGATGTGAATAAAGCAAACACTGCAGAGAATGCACTACCAAAACATCAATGCTTCAAGTGCAAGGAAATGAGGCATTATGCTAATAAATACCCTAATCCAAGGGTTAGTGATGATCAACATGAGCAACCACTTAAGGCAAAGGACAAAGGGAAGTCGCATGCGATCACTATTGGAGATTTTGAATATGACAATGATGTGGTGGAATGATTAAGTGTTTATGTAATGGGATTCCAAAATAATGTTGTATATAGTATCATGGAATATTGGAATATTTATGTTTTGGTCTATTGTGGTTTTCAATAATTTTATGGTACCGGTAACCATGAAAAGTGATTGAGACATTTTTGGTAAACAGATGATATGAGCATAATGAAGGGATAAGAAGATAATGAGATGTTTGATTGTATTCATGAGCTCATGATTGATATAAGGACTAAGTGATATCATGGTTTGAGTATATAGAATTTTGAGGATTTTGGTATGTGGAAAGTGTTAACTTTTAACTGCATTCATGTTTTCACTAAGGTTCAATGGGTATTCATTCTTGAAGAGAATACATGATTAAGGTATTAACATGTTTGTAATTAGACCAATAAGATATATCTTATGATATATGGAGGATAAATTAAAGTATTCACATGATTATTCTGTGACATTTCAAGTAATCATTTTCCTTATACTATGAGCTTGGACCGAAGTATTTTAGATAACCCTAAAGATTAGAATGGATTATGTTGGACATAAGTTAGGATAAAATGTTTTTCGATATTATTTATGGGACGTTATAGTAATATAGCTTTAGAAAAAGGACAACCTGCAGGACGGGTGACAGCCCATCGCGTCGGACAAGGCTCTGGGAATCGAACACACAACCGAAGTGCGACTGGCCTTTATCGCCTACCACTGGCCTACTGGAAGTCCCTATTTAGTAGAAACTAGTTTTATTATATTAAGCAGTTTGATATATGAAGTATAAGTCCATTTTAGGAACCATATATGATTAATCTCACTATAGAATGACTTATGTATATTTAATAACTTTTTCTAACCTTTTGTTTGAGACAGATGGAATGACCCGTCATTCTATCACATGATCTGATAATACTTCACGAATAACAAATTCAACTTCACTTATTTAAGAGATGCAGTGGAAATTGTTCAAGGCATGAACAACAGTGAGATTGTACAAAAATAAAGTAAGTATTTATTCTAATTCAAATTCTTCATCTTTAGGGAAACGATCTTGAAGACCAAAAATGTTGTCCTAGTGCTCTTATATCTGATTAATCAGATAGTACCTTAGATCGTCACAAATTTATGGATTTGTGATTGTTGACTTTTCCATAGCCATGTTCTCTCCCACTCTCCATCAGAACATGATGGTTATATTTTTCTTCCATATACATATTTTCACCTATGTGGAAACCCAGTGATTAGTTTATTTGGGTAACCGTTACGTTTCATACTTTCGTTTTTAAAGATTGGTTTTGGTATTCCTTTTTACGGTGTGGGTTTCGATTAAAGAAACTTTCGAATAGTAAACCATTTATAACCCCGATGAATTTCGAGGGCGAAATTAATTTTAGGGGGGGTAGAATGTAACACCCCGAGATTTTATGAAAAATATTTTTTTTAATTTCATTATTGTCTTGTGTTATACGCTACACCAAAAGGAGCTTTCACAACACACATCTCTGACCTGGCTTTAATTACACACAATCGCGACCTTCCACGATAGCGTGTGTTGTACGCAACACCAAGTTTCACTAAACAACGATATGCTATTAAAATATTATTAAAACTAGATGTTATGAATAGTAATAACCACTTTTTGAAATTTTTTAATTTCTATTTTTCTAATTGGACTTAATTTTTGGATTCGGAATATCGAAAATAGCTTAGGGTGAAATTTTGGTGATTTTCGGATAACTTTCATATTTTGATGAATAGTGAAAATTACTAAATTTTAATTAAAAAAAACTTTTTCAATCAAAATATTTAATAGTGATAAATTATTAATTTGAGTGGTTTTAAAGTATATTTAGAATATATTTTTACAATTCAATACAATTTTGGTCCTTGGATGTAATTTCACATTTAAACCAGTTATAAACAAGTGTCAATCTTTTGATAGTTATTATCTCTTAAAAACACGCCTTTTGTTTAGACGACGGGAATTAATTTTTAAATTAATTAATGCAACTGATATGTTTTGAATTTGGAAAAATATAAATCATTTTTGAGTTCATGATATCAAATTTATCTTAGGCTTAATTTTTGGTATTTTTCTGAAAACTTTCAATTTTTTATGAATAGTGAAACCACTAAGTGGTAGTTAAAAAAAACTGAATTTTTCATAAAACTTAATTTTACTGCTTCTGTGAGTGGAATTTCGAAAATCCGAGAGACACGGTTAATATCAAGGGCTAAAATGTGGTTCAATGAGATGAAAATATTTTTTGGTGAATAGAAACTTTTTACTTTTTTTACCACAGTTAAAAGTAAATTGGGTAATTAAGGGTAAAAATGATATTATTATTACCCTAACACATGTCCGAATTCTATTGGACTATTGTAATTCGACCAAAAACAACCTTAGGAATAAAAGCTGACCATTTAGGCCCAATTGGATTAGATTTGGACATTTATTATTATTTAATTCAAAGAAGTGTTAAAAGAGTTAAAATCAAAAGTTTATTTACTAAAACAATTATAATATAGGGTTATTCATGAGATAAATTCGAATTTAAATATTCATTAGAAAGCTAATACGATTTCCTACATAATTATAGTTTATTTATAATTTTTAGAAATTAAATAATTTAATTTATTTATGACACAATGATGATGCAGTAATTACCATAATAGTGAAAAATTCGAATAATTGATATTATAAATACCCAAATAAATATAATTTGAGACTTTTTATGAATTCCAATAATTTTATAAGTTAATATGACATGTTAGTATTGTGTAAATAAACGTTTTTAGAACTTATCATTCTTTTATGATTTTCACAAAAATCAATTACTAAATAGTGTCAAAATTGACATAAAATAGTTTTTAAAACAAATATTATATTATTAATTGTTATGTTATTCCTAAAAATCTAAGGTTCGGCCAAATGACTTATATAAGGTTATATATATTAATAATAACAAATTGGGGTTCGTTTTGCTTCTTATAGTAAGTTTATTAACCTTATAGTTTAAGAACACAAGAAGACACGGTAAAAGTAAAATTATTTAACTTAATGTTAAATCTAAATGATAAAGTTAAAATAGGAACCTAAACTTGTCTAAATTCTATTGGATGAGAGGGTTTCGACCCATCCCCACCTTAGCCTCTATATAAATCAATTTGAAACTATTTAAAACCGAACTTGACTTTATAATAAAATAATATATTTAGTTATTCCAAAGGTGCCCCTCTCCTCCCTTATAAAATGGCATCTCCTCCCTCTCTTCCTCACACAACTTTGAGCCTTCAAGCTCGGCCAACCCCTACCAAAATCTCTTCTCCACTTCCCTAGAAACATCCTAGAGGTTCTGGTCTTCCTCAAAGACCAATTTTAGTTCCCTAAGAGGAGGTCTCAAAGAGGCGTTTCAAAGAAGAGGTAATTACTGTTACCAATTCATTCACTTTTATTTCTTCTTCCACTTCTTCTTCTTAGGTTGTTTCATTATGAAGTAATAACATCAGTATCACTCATATAATGATATGTTATTATAAGTATGAAACAATACTAATTCACCATCTATCCATCCTACAGAAAACGAAATCACCGCGCGTGCGTACGTACGGAATACCGTCTCCACGCCGTGGTGTAATCTATTTTTCCACCAACACCTTACATGGATGGGTATTATGGTGTAAAGAATAACTATAAATAGTTATTATAACATCATAATGATTCTTATATATTTTATCATCCACTCCATTTCAATTCAATAATTATGGTAATGATATCATCGCTCGTGCGTACGTACGGACTACCGTCTCCACGACACTATGAGATTCATTCTCCATGTTAACCATTTAAGAATGATTATAAAGTATATATAAGCAATAATAATGAAATATATGACATTATAAAGCTACTTGATTTATGTGTATGTCATCTACTTAATTCCACTCAATTCAATAAAGAAACGAAAACAACGTTCATGTGTACGTACGGCCTACCATCTCCATGAACGGTGTATTTCTTTCCATTTATCGATCCATTATATATATGTATATTCTGAATATATATTATATAAAAATCATGTTTTATATTCTATAATTATGTAATAATGGTCTAAGTAATCATATGAATAATTACAAGTTAAAACACGAACGACAAATGAGACAATTTTACCCAAAATGCTACTTTAACATGAATTTACAAAAGAACGGGTAATATAAAGTCATAAGTGAACCATATATGATATAATAACAATGAATATGATTCTGTAATAATTAAATGACATTATTTAAATCATTATACAGGAGGTTCAGACACTTACGAAGCAAATCGGACCAAAGGTAAGGGAAATATCACAATCTCATTTTTATCTGAGATTTTTTATACTTTGAAATTTACTGGAGAGTATTTTATCATCCACATCCATGTTTCCTCAATATGTAATATTATTTCTATCCACCTACAATTGTTTAAGTCCAATTTTACCCTTCGGTGAGTTTTAGTAAAAGATATGAAAGGAATCTTTTGTCGTTTTTCGTACGAGGTACTTTTTGACTTTTTCGACAAAAGTACGAAAATAATGTTTTTTTAACTTATACGGCATGAATGGATTTTTAAAACATTATTTCCAAGAATCTTCCATTACAAGTTTTCATGTTTATTTTTAATAAACTTCTTTTAGTTTAAAAGTGTATGACATGTTAAGAAAGGAAAATGTTTTTTTTGAAGTAGAAAGGATATTTTCCTCAAGAATGGAGTTCAAGTGTTTTATCAAAATTATTTTCCATCTAAGATAATAAAGGGTTCTGTTTTTATCCCTATTATTACAATGATTTGATTATGTTGTGATGGAATTATTTTTATTAATTCCTTTATCGTATATGAATTGTTTTATGATGTCAGGATGTTTAAGATTCCCATTTTTATTACATGGGTCATGCAATGATGTATGGTTTATGATTTTGTGGCACACATAAGAATGGTATCATGATGAGATGGGTGGGACCTATATCTCCCTCCAATGCATTGGGTAAAGATTTTATATCTCATGAGATAAACATGGCTGGAACGGTAGGTTATACCAGTTCAGTGAAACAGGACTGAAACGAGGGTGACTCGGTTCAAAAAGGGACTTTGTCCACTAAGATAGTCTTGGCAATGAGTCTTCACTAACAAGAAATGATTCTCTATGATTATGTGTGTATGCCACAAAGTTTAATGTTTTAAGTTATGATTATTGTGATTACATTTCACTGCCATGAGTTATCCCAGGTTATGAAATTATGATCTCTTTTGCAGGTTAATATTTCTAAATGTTATGTTCTTATGTATATGATGTGATTGATATTTCTTTTGTCTACCCTTACTAAGCTTTTGAGCTCACCCTTTTATGTTTTCTTTTCCCCAGGATATAAAGAAAGGTTTTAGGTATAAAAAAAGAATATCTTTATGGGAGATGTTGAAGATCTTTCACCAGGATTAGAAGATTATATTCCAAATTTCCAAAGACACTAAACTATTACGATCCTTGTGTGTGTGTTTTTGTTATGTACTAAGTATTCCGAAAATGTAATGTAATATCCATGTACTTCAGGCTTCAGGTCTCTACAGTTGGTATCAGAGGAAAGGTTTAGTCAACCTTTGGAAACTAGGATGCGAGAACTTTAGTGAGATCCCTAGAGATATTTATATGGTTTGTCTTTGGATGTCCCTAAGGATAAGTATACGTATAGGATATCGTCCTATAACTACGATAACAATTTTAGAATTTAACCTCAGAAGTTAGATATTGAGGATACTCCCCCTTTATAATGTTGTTTTCCCTAGCATGATTTTTTCCACTCACACTATTCTTTTTGGGTTTTAGACGATGGATGGAACCCAAAGGAACCGTGTTGACCAATGCAATGGACAATGTAATGATTGTCCTCCTGAACAAACAAATTTTATGTGAGATGGAGTGAAAAATCTTATTTATATACTTACACAAGCTATGAATCATTCTGGACTTCCAAATGAGCAGAGAAGGGAACAATATTCTATTGAGTCCTTCATGAGGCAACGTCCACCTTCTTTCAGTGGGACTTCTGATCCACTTGTTGCTGAACAATGGACTAGTACCACTGAAAAGATATTTTCAGTTCTTCAATGTTCTGAACATGATAAAGTCATCTTAGTAGTATATCATTTGGAAGGTGAAGCTGATCAATGGTGGAATCTTATCAAGAATTTGAGGACAAGAAATGAAATTGAGTCCATGGAATGGGATGAGTTCAAGAACTTGTTTTTCAGTAATTATTTCCCTCGTATTCTTCGAACAAAGATGGAAAAGGAGTTTCTTGAGCTAAAGCAGAAGGATGATGAATCTTTTGGTATATACGAAGCGAATTTTACAAGACTTGCAAGGTATGCATCTGGAATTATCATCCAACCTAAAAGTAAAGTTGATCGATTTTTCAGTGGCTTAAAACCAAGTCTTCGAAGGGCATTAGCTATAAGAGACTTCAGTAGCTAGGAAGAAATTGTGTGTTGTGCTATCAAGGTAGAAATGGAAGTTGGTGTTACATATCCATCTCATGGTTTTGACAAGAAACGAAAGATGGAGTTCAAGGAGAAATCTCTGAATAATGGTGAAAAGAAGATGAATGTTTCCTTATGCTAAAAGTGTGGAAATAAGCATGGTGGAGATTGTCTTAAAGGGACTGGAAAATGTTTTAAGTGTGGAAAAGAAGGTCATCGAGCAGCTGAGTGTCGAGGTAATGGAAAAAGGGTTTCTAATGATGTGAATAAAGCAAACACTGTAGAGAACGCACTACCAACACTTCAATGCTTCAAGTGCAAGGAAATGGGGCATTATGCTAATAAATACCCTAATCCAAGGGTTAGTGATGATCAACATGAGCAAACACTTAAGGAAAAGGACAAAGGAAAGTCACATGCGATCACTATTGGCGATGTTGAATATGACAACGATGTGGTGGAAGGATTAAGTTTTTATGTAATGGGATTCCAAAATAATGTTGTATATAGTATCGTGGAATATTGGAATATTTATGTTTTGGTCTATTGTGGTTTTCAATAATTTTATGGTACCGGTAACCATGAAAAGTGATTGAGACATTTTTGGTAAACAGATGATATGAGCATAATGAAGGGATAAGAAGATAATGAGATGTTTGATTGTATTCATGAGCTCATGATTGATATAAGGACTAAGTGATATCATGGTTTGAGTATATAGTATTTTGAGGATTTTTGTATGTGGAAAGTGTTAACTTTTAACTGCATTCATGTTTTCACTAAGGTTCAATGGGTATTCATTCTTCAAGAGAATACATGATTAATGTATTCACATGTTTGTAATTCGACCAACAAGATATATCTTATGATATATGGGGGATAAATGATGGTATTCACGTGATTATTCTGTGACATTTCAAGTAATCATTTTCTTTATACTATGAGCTTGGACCGAAGTATTTTAGATAAGCCTAAAGATTAGAATGGATTATGTTGGACATAAGTTAGGATAAAACGTTTTTCGATATTATTGATGGGACGTTATAGTAATATAGCTTCAGAAAAAGGACAACCTGCAGGACGGGCGACAGCCCATCGCGTCGGACAAGGCTGTGGGAATCGAACCCACAACCGAAGTGCGACTGGCCTTTATCGCCTACCACTGGCCTACAGGAAGTCCCTGTTTAGTAGAAACTAGTTTTATTATATTAAGCTGTATGATATATGAAGTATAAGTCCATTTTAGGAACCATATATGATTAATCTCACTATAGAATGACTTATGTATATTTAATAACATTTTCTAACCTTTTGTTTGAGACAGATGGAATGACTCGTCATTCTATCACATGATCTGATAATACTTCACGAATAACAGATTCAACTTCACTTATTTAAGAGATGAAGTGGAAATTGTTCAAGGCACGAACAACAGTGAGATTGTACCAAAATAAAGTAAGTATTTATTCTAATTCAAATTCTTCAACTTTAGTGAAATGATCTTGAAAACCAAAAATGTTGTCCTAGTGCTCTTATATCTGATTAATCAGATGGTACCTTAGATCGTCACAAATTTTTGGATTTGTGATTGTTGACTTTTCCATAGCCATGTTCTCTACCACTCTCCATCAAAACATGATGGTTAGATTTTTCTTCCATATCCATATTTTCACCTATGTGGAAACCCAGTGATAAGTTTATTTGGGTAACCGTTACGTTTCATAGTTTCGTTTTTAAATATTGGTTTTGGTATTCCTTTTTACGATTTGGGTTTCGATTAAAGAAACTTTCGAATAGTAAACCATTTATAACCCCGACGAATTTCGAGGGAGAAATTCATTTTAACGGGGGTAGAATGTAACACCCCGAGATTTTATGAAAAATATTCTTTTTAATTTCATTAATGTCTTGTGTTATACGCTACACCAAAAGGAGCTTTCACAACACACATCTCTGACCTTGCTTGAATTACACGCAATCGCGACCTTCCACGATAGGGTGTGTTGTTCGCAACACCAAGTTTCACTAAACAACGATATGCTATTAAAATATTATTAAAACTAGATGTTATGAATAGTAATAACCACTTTTTGAAATTTTTTAATTTCTATTTTTCCAAATGGACTTCATTTTTGGATTCGGAATATCGAAAATAGCTTAGGGTAAAATTTTGGTGATTTTCGGATAACATTCATATTTTGATGAATAGTGAAAATTATTAAATTTTAATTAAAAACAACTTTTTCAATCGAAATAATTAATAGTGATAAATTATTAATTTTAGTGGTTTTAAAGTATATTTAGAATATATTTTTACAATTCAATACAATTTTGGTCATTGGATGTAATTTCACATTTAAACCAGTTATAAACAAGTGCCAATCTTTTGATAGTTATTATCTCTTAAAAACACGCCTTTTGTTTAGACGACGGGAATTAATTTTTACATTAATTAATGCAACTGATATGTTTTGAATTTGGAAAAATATAAATCATTTTTGAGTTCATAATATCAAATATATCTTAGGCCTAATTTTTGGTATTTTTCGGAAAACTTTCAATTTTTTATGAATAGTGAAACCACTAAGTGGTAGTTAAAAAAAACTGAATCTTTCATAAAACTTAATTTTACCGCTTCTATGAGTGGAATTTAAAAAATCCGAGAGACACGGTTAATATCAAGGACTAAAATGTGGTTCAATGAGATGAAAATATTTTTTGGTGAATAGTAACTTTTTACTTTTTTTTACCACGGTTAAAAGTAAATAGGGTAATTAACGGTACAAATGATATTATTATTACCCTAACACATGTCCTAATTCTATTGGACAATTGTAATTCGATCAAAAACAACCTTAGGATTAAAATATGACCATTTAGGCCTAGTTGGATTAGATTTGAACATTTATTATTATTTAATTCAAAGAAGAGTTAAAAGAGTTAAAATCAAAGTGTATTTACTAAAAAATTTATAATATAGGGTTATACATGAGATAAATTCGATTGTAAATATTCATTAGAAAGATAATAATATTTCCTAAATAATTATATTTTATTTATAATTTTTAGACATTAAATAATTTAATTTAATTATGACACAATGATGATGCAGTAATTATCATAATAGTGAAAAATTAGAATAATTGATATTATAAATACCCAAATAAATATAATTTGAGACTTTTTATGAATTACACTAATTTTATAGGTTAATATGACATGTTATTATTTTTTTAATTAACTTTGTTCTAACTTATCATTCTGTTATGATTTTCACAAAAATCAATTACTAAATAGTGTCAAAATTGACATAAAATAGTTTTTAAAACAAATATTATATTATTAATTGTTATTTTATTCCTCAAAATCTAAGGTTCGTCCAAATGACTTATATAAGGTTATATATATTAATAATAAACAAATTGGGGTTAGTTTGGCTTCTTATAGTAAGTTTATTAACCTTATAGTGTAAGAACACAAGAAGACACGGTAAAAGTAAAATTATTTAACTTAATGTTAAATCTAAATGATAAGGTTAAAATAGGAACCTAAACATGTCTAAATTCTATTGGATGAGATGATTTCGACCCATCCCCACCTTATACTCGAAATAAATCAATTTTAAGCTATTTAAAACCGAAATTGACTTTATAATAAAATAATATTTTTAGTTATTCCAAAGGTGCCCCTCTCCTCCCTTATAAAAGGGCATCTCCTCCCTCTCTTCCTCACACAACTTTGAGCCTTCATGATCGGCCAACCCCTGCCAAAATCGCTTCTTCACTTCCCTAGAAACATCCTAGAGGTTATGGTCTTCCTCAAAGACCAATTTTAGTGCCCTAAGAGGAGGTCTCAAAGAGGCGCTTCAAAGAAGAGGTAATTACTGTTACCAATTCTTTCACCTTTATTTCTTCTTCCACTTCTTCTTCTTAGGTTGTTTCATTATGAAGTAATAATATTAGTATCACTCATATACTGATATGTGATTATAAGTATGAAACAATCCGAATTCACCATCTATCTATCCTACAGAAAACGAAATCACCGCGCGTGCGTACGTACGGAATACCGTCTCCCCGCCGTGGTGTAATCTATTTTTCCACCAACACCTTACATGGATGGGTATTATGGTGTAAAGAATAACTATACATAGTTATTATAAAATCATAATAATTCTGATATATTTTATCATCCACTCCATTTCAATTCATTAATTATGTTAATGATATCATCGCTCGTGCGTACGTACGGACTATCGTCTCCACGACGCGATGAGATTCATTCTCCATGTTAACCATTTAAGAATGATTATAAAGTATATATAAGCAATAATAATGAAATATATGACATTATAAAGCTACTGGATTTATGTGTATGTCATCTACTTAATTCCACTCAATTCACTAAGGAAACGAAAACAGCGTTCATGTGAACGTACGGCCTACCATCTCCATGAACGGTGTATTTCTTTCCATTTATCGATCCATTATATATATGTATATTCTGAATATATATTATATAAAAATCATGTTTTATATTCTATAATTAATTAATAATGATCTAAGTAATCATATGAATAATTACAAGTTAAAACACGAACGACAAATGAGACAATTTTACCCAAAACGCTACTTTAACATGAATTTAAAAAAGAACGGGTAATATAAAGTAATAAGTGAACCATATATGATATAATAACAATGAATATGATTCTTTAATAAGTCAATGACATTATTTATATCATTATACAGGAGGTTTGGACACTTACGATGCAAATCGGACCTAAGGTAAGGGAAATATCACAATCTCATTTTTATCCGAGATTGTTTATACTTTGAAATTTACTGGGGTGTACTTTATCATCCACATCCATGTTTCCTCAATATGTAATATTATTTCTATCCACCTACAATTTTTTAAGTCCAATTTTACCCTTTGGTGAGTTTTAGTAAAAGATATGAAAGGAATCTTTTGTCGTTTTTCGTACGAGGTACTTTTTGACTTTTCTGACAAAAGTATGAAAAGAATGTTTTTTTAACTTATACGGCATGAATGGATTTTTAAGACATTATTTCCAAGAAGATTCCATTAGAAGTTTTCAAGTTTATTTTTAATAAACTTCTTTTAGTTTAAAAGTGTATGACATGTTAAGAAAGTAAAATGTTTTTTTGAAGTAGAAAGGATATTTTCCTCAAGAATGGAGTTCAAGTGTTTTATAAAAATTATTTTCCATCTAAGATAATAAAGGGTTCTGTTTTTATCCCTATTATTACAATGATTTTATTATGTTGTGATGGAATTATTTTTATGAATTCCTTTATCGTATATGAATTTTTTTATGATGTCAGGATGTTTAAGATTCCCATTTTTATTACATGGGTTATGCAATGATGTATGGTTTATGATTTTGTGGCACACATAAGAATGGTATCATGATGAGATGGGTGGGACCTATATCTCCCTCCAATGCATTGGGTAAAGATTTAATATCTCATGAGATAAACATGGCTGGAACGGTAGGTTATACCGGTTCAGTGAAACAGGACTGAAACGAGGTTGACTCAGTTCAGAAAATGACTTTTTCCACTAAGATAGTCTTGGAAATGAGTCTTGACTAACAAGAAATGATTCTCTATGATTATGTGTGCATTCCACAAAGTTTCATGTTTTAAGTTATGATTATTGTGATTACATTTCACTGCCATGAGTTATCCCAGGTTATGAAATTATGATCTCTTTTACAGGCTAATATTTCCAATAGTTATGTTCTTATGTATATGATGGGATTGATATTTCTTTTGTTTACCCTTACTGAGAATTTGAGCTCAACCTTTTATGTTTTCTTTTCCCCAGGATATAAAGAAAGGTTTTAGGTATAAAAAAGGAAGATCTTTATGGGATATGTTGAAGATCTTTCACCGGGATTAGAAGATTATATTCCGAGTTTCCAAAGACACTAAACTATTACAATCCTTGTGTGTGTGTTTTTGTTATGTACTAAGTATTCCGAAAATGTAATGTAAAATCCATGTACGTCAGGCTTCGGGTCTCTACAGTTGGTATCATAGGAAAGGTTTAGTCAACCTTTGGAAACTAGGATGCGAGAACTTTAGTGAGATCCCTAGAGATATTTATATGGTTTGTCTAGGGATGTCCCTAAGGATAAGTATACGTATAGGATACAGTCCTAAAACTACGGTAACAATCTTAGAATTTAACCTAAGAAGTTAGATATTGAGGATACTCCCCCTTTATAATGTTTTTTCCCTAGCATGATTTTTTCCTCTCACACTATTCTTTTTGGGTTTTAGACGATGGCTGGAACCCAAAGGAACCGTGTTGACCAATGCAATGGAAAATGCAATGATTGTCCTCCTGAACAAACAAATGTTATGGGAGATAGAGTGAAAAATCTTGTTTCTATACTTACAAAAGCTATGAATCATTATGGACTTCCAAATGAGCAGAGAAAGGAACAATATTCTATTGAGTCCTTCATGAGGCAACGTCCACCTTCTTTCAGTGGGACTTCTGATCCACTTGTTGCTGATCAATGGATCAGTACCACTGAAAAGATATTTTCAGTTCTTCAATGTTCTGAACATGATAAATTCATCTTAGTAGTATATCGTTTGGAAGGTGAAGCTGATCAATGGTGGAATCTTATCAAGAATATGAGGCCAAGAAATGAAATTGAGTCCATGGAATGGGATGAGTTCAAGAACTTGTTTTTTAGTAAGTATTTCCATCATATTCTTTGAACAAAGATGGAAAAGGAGTTTCTTGAGCTGAAGCAGAAGGATGATGAATCTGTTGGTATATACGAAGCGAATTTTACAAGACTTGCAAGGTATGCATCTGGCATCATCATCCAACCTCAAAGTAAAGTTGATCGATTTTTCAGTGGCATAAAACCAAGTCTTCGAAGGGCATTAGCTATAAGAGACATCAGTAGCTATGAAGAAATTATGCGTTGTGCTATCAAGGTAGAAATGGAAGTTGGTGTTACATATCCTTCTCATGGTTTTTACAAGAAACGAAAGATGGAGTTCAAGGAGAAATCTCATAATAATGGAGAAAAGAAGATGAATGTTTCCTTATGCTCAATGTGTGGAACGAAGCATGGTGGGGATTGTCTTAAAGGGACTAGAAAATGTTTTAAGTGTGGAAAAGAAGGTCATCGAGCAGCTGAGTGTCGAGGTAATGGAAAAAGGGTTTCTAATGATGTGAATAAAGCAAACACTGCAGAGAACGCACCACCAACACTTCAATGCTTCAAGTTCAAGGAAATGGGGCATTATGCTAATAAATTCCCTAATCCAAGGGTTAGTGATGATCAACATGAGCAACCACTTAAGGCAAAGGACAAAGGGAAGCCACATGTGATCACTATTGGCGATGTTGAATATAACAACGATGTGGTGGAATGATTAAGTGTTTATGTAATGGGATTCGAAAATAATGTTGTATATAGTATCGTGGAATATTGGAATATTAATGTTTTGGTCTATTGTGGTTTTCAATAATTTTATGGTACCGGTAACCATGACAATTGATTGAGACATTTTTGGTAAACAGATGATATGAGCATAATGAAGGGATAAGAAGATAATGAGATGTTTGATTGTATTCATGAGCACATGATTGATATAACGACTAAGTGATATCATGTTTTGAGTATATAGAATTTTGAGGATTTTGGTATGTGGAAAGTGTTAACTTTTAACTGCATTCATGTTTTCACTAAGGTTCAATGGGTATTCATTCTTCAAGAGAATACATGATTAAGGTATTCACATGTTTGTAATTCGACCAACAAGATATATCTTATGATATATGGGGGATAAATGATGGTATTCATGTGATTATTCTGTGACATTTCAAGTAATCATTTTATTTATACTATGAGCTTGGACCGAAGTATTTTAGATAAGCCTAAAGATTAAAATGGATTATGTTGGAAATAAGTTAGGATAAAAGGTTTTTCGATATTATTGATGGGACGTTATAGTAATATAGCTTTAGAAAAAGGACAACCTGCAGGACGGGCGACAGCCCATCGCGTCGGACAAGGCTGTGGGAATCGAACCCACAACCGAAGTGCGACTGGCCTTTATCGCCTACCATTGGCCTACAAGAAGTCCTTGTTTAGTAGAAACAAGTTTTATTATATTAAGCAGTATGATATATGAAGTATAAGTCCATTTTAGGAACCATATATGATTAATCTCACTATAGAATGACTTATGTATATTTAATAAATTTTTCTACCCTTTTGTTTGAGACAGATGGAATGACCCGTCATTCTATCACATGATCTGATAATACTTCACGAATAACAAATTCAACTTCACTTATTTAAGAGATTAAGTGGAAATTGTTCAAGGCACGAACAACAGTGAGATTGTACCAAAATAAAGTAAGTATTTATTCTAATTCAAATTCTCCAACTTTAGGGAAATGATCTTGAAAACCAAAAATGTTGTCCTAGTGCTCTTATATCTGATTAATCAGATGGTACCTTAGATCGTCACAAATTTATGGATTTGTGATTGTTGACTTTTCCATAGCCATGTTCTCTACCACTCTCCATCAGAACATGATGGTTAGATTTTTCTTCCATATCCATATTTTCACCTATGTGGAAACCCAGTGATTAGTTTATTTGGGTAACTGTTACGTTTCATACTTTCGTTTTTAAAGATTGGTTTTGGTATTCCTTTTTACGATGTGGGTTTCGATTAAAGAAACTTTTGAATAGTAAACCATTTATAACCCCGACGAATTTCAACGGCGAAATTCATTTAAAGGGGGGTAGAATGTAACACCCTGAGATTTTATGAAAAATATTCTTTTTAATTTCATTAATGTATTGTGTTATACGCTACACCAAAAGGAGCTTTCACAACACACATCTCTGACCTGGATTGAATTACACGCAATCGAGACATTCCACGATAGCGTGTGTTGTACGCAACACCAAGTTTCACTAAACAACGATATGCTATTAAAATATTATTAAAACTAGATGTTATGAATAGTAATAACCACTTTTTGAAATTTTTTAATTTCTATTTTTCCAAATGAAATTCATTTTTGGATTCGAAATATCGAAAATAGCTTAGGGTGAAATTTTGGTGATTTTCGGATAACTTTCATATTTTGATGAATAGTGAAAATTACTAAATTTTAATTAAAAACAACTTTTTCAATAGAAATAATTAATAGTGATAAATTATTAATTTGAGTGGTTTTAAAGTATATTTAGAATATATTTTTACAATTCAATAAAATGTTGGTCATTGAATGTAATTTCACATTTAAACCAGTTATAAACAAGTGCAAATCTTTTGATAGTTATTATCTCTTGAAAACACACCTTTTGTTTAGACGACAGAAATTAATTTTTAAATTAATTAATGCAACTGATATGTTTTGAATTTGGTAAAATATAAATCATTTTTGAGTTCATAATATCAAATATAGCTTAGGCCTAATTTTTGGTATTTTTCTGAAAACTTTCAATTTTTTATGAATAGTGAAACCACTAAGTGGAAGTTAAAAAAAATGAATTTTTCATAAAAACGTAATTTTACCACTTCTGTGAGTGGAATTTCGAAAATCCGAGAGACAAGGTTAATATCAAGGACTAAAATGTGGTTCAATGAGATGAAAATAATTTTCGGTGAATAGTAACTTTTTACTTTTTTTTACCACGGTTAAAAGTAAATAGGGTAATTAAGGGTAAAAATGATATTATTATTACCCCAACACATGTCCTAATTCTATTGGACAAGTTTAATTCGACCAAAAAAAACCTTAGGAATAAAATATGACCATTTAGGCCCACTTGGATTAGATTTGGACATTTATTATTATTTAATTCAAAGAAGAGTTAAAAGAGTTAAAATCAAAGTTTATTTACTAAAACATTTATAATATAGGGTTATACATGAGATAAATTCGATTGAAAATATTCATTAGAAATCTAATAAAATTTAATACATAATGATATTTTATTTATAATTTTTAGACATTAAATAATTTAATTTATTTATGACACAATGATGATGCAGTAATTACCATAATAGTGAAAAATTAGAATAATTTATATTATAAATAACCAAATAAATATAATTTGAGACTTTTTATGAATTACACTAATTTTATAGGTTAATATGACATGTTAGTATTTATTTAATTAACTTTGTTCGAACTTATCATTCTGTTATTATTTTCACAAAAATCAATTACTAAATAGTGTCAAAATTGACATAAAATAGTTTTTAAAACAAATATTATATTATTAATTGTTATTTTATTCCTAAAAATATAAGGTTCATTCAAATGACTTATATAAGGTTATATATATTAATAATAAACAAATTGGGGTTCGTTTGGCTTCTTATAGTATGTTTATTAATCTTATAGTGTAAGAACACAAGAAGACACGGTAAAAGTAAAATTATTTAACTTAATGTTAAATCTAAATCATAAGGTTAAAATAGGAACCTAAACTTGTCTAAATTCTATTGGATGAGAGGATTTCGACCCATCCCCACCTTATCCTCGAAATAAATCAATTTGAAGCTATTTAAAACTGAACTCGACTTTATAATAAAATAATATTTTTAGTTATTCCAAAGGTGCCCCTCTCCTCCCTTATAAAAGGGAATCTCCTCCCTCTCTTCCTCACACAACTTTGAGCCTTCAAGCTCGGCCAACCCCTGCCAAAATCTCTTCTCCACTTCCCTAGAAACATCCTAGAGGTTCTGGTCTTCCTCAAAGACCAATTTTAGTTCCCTAAGAGGAGGTCTCAAAGAGGCGCTTCAAAGAAGAGGTAATTACCATTACCAATTCTTTCACCTTTATTTCTTCTTCCACTTATTCTTATTAGGTTGTTTCATTATGAAGTAATAACATCAGTATCACTAATATACTGATATGTTATTATAAGTATGAAACAATCCTAATTCACCATCTATCCATCCTACGGAAAACGAAATCACCGCGCGTGCGTACGTACGGAATACCGTCTCCACGACGTGGTGTAATCTATTTTTTCACCAACACCTTACATGGATGGGTATTATGGTGTAAAGAATAACTATACATAGTTATTATAACATCATAATGATTCTGATATAGTGTATCATCCACTCCAATTCAATTCAATAATTATGGAAATGATATCATCGCTCGTGCGTACGTACGGACTACCGTCTCCACGACGCGATGAGATTCATTCTCCATGTTAACCATTTAAGAATGATTATAAAGTATATATAAGAAATAATAATTAAATATATGACATTATAAAGCTATTGGATTTATGTGTATTCCATCTACTTAATTCCACTCAATTCAATAAGGAAACGAAAACAACGTTCATGTGTACGTACGGCCTCCCATCTCCATGAACGGTGTATTTCTTTCCATTTATCGATCCATTATATATATATATATTTTCTGAAATATATATTATATACAAATCATGTTCTATATTATATAATTAAGTAATAATGATCTATGTAATCATATGAATAATTACAAGTTAAAACACGAACGACAAATGAGACGATTTTACCCAAAACGCTACTTTAACATGAATTTACAAAAGAACGGGTAATATAAAGTCATAAGTGAACAATATATGATATAATAACAATGAATATTATTATGTAATAAGTCAATGACATTATTTAAATCATTATACAGGAGGTTCAGACACTTACGAAGCAAATCGGACCTAAGGTAAGGGAAATATCACAATCTCATTTTTATCCAAGATTGTTTATACATTGAAATTTACTGGGGTGTATTTTATCATCCACATCCATGTTTCCTCAATATGTAATATTATTTATATCAACCTACAATTGTTTAAGTCCAATTTTACCCTTCGGTGAGTTTTAGTAAAAGATATGAAAGGAATCTTTTTTCGTTTTTCGTACGAGGTACTTTTTGACTTTTCCGACAAAAGTACGAAAAGAATGTTTTTATAACTTATACAGCATGAATGGATTTTTAAAACATTATTTCTAAGAAGCTTCCATTACATGTTTTCAAGTTTATTTTTAATAAACTTCTTTTAGTTTGAAATTTTATGACATGTTAAGAAAGGAAAATGTTTTTTTGAAGTAGAAAGGATATTTTCCTCAAGAATTGAGTTTAAGTGTTTTATCAAAATTATTTTCCATCTAACATAATAAAGGGTTCTGTTTTTATCCCTATTATTACATTGATTTGATTATGTTGTGATGGAATTATTTTTATGAATTCCTTTATCGTATATGAATTGTTTTATGATGTCATGATGTTTAAGATTCCCATTTTTATTACATGGGTTATGCAATGATGTATGGTTTATGATTTTGTGGCACAGATAAGAATAGTATCATTATGAGATGGGTGGGACCTATATCTCCCTCCAATGCATTGGGTAAAGATTTTATATCTCATGAGATAAACATGGATGGAACGGTAGGTTATACTGGTTCAGTGAAACAGGACTGAAACGAGGGTGACTCGGTTCAGAAAGGGACTTTGTCCACTAAGATAGTCTTGGCAATGAGTCTTGACTAACAAGAAATGATTCTCTATGATTATGTGTGTATTCCACAAAGTTTAATGTTTTATGTTATGATTATTGTGATTACATTTCACTGCCATGAGTTATCCCAGGTTATGAAATTATGATCTCTTTTACAGGTTAATATTTCCAAAAGTTATGTACTTATGTATATGATGTGATTGATATTTCTTTTGTTTACCCTTACTGAGAATTTGAGATCACCCTTTTATGTTTTCTTTTCCCCAGGATATAACGATAGGTTTTAGGTATAAAAAAAAGAAGATCTTTATTGGAGATGTTGAAGATCTTTCACCAGGATTAGAAGATTATATTCTGAGTTTTCAAAGACACTAAACTATTACGATCCTTGTTTGTGTGTTTTTGTTATGTACTAAGTATTCTGAAAATGTAATGTCATGTCCATGTATGTCAGGATTCGGGTCTCTACAGTTAGTGTCTTGTACAACATCCCTGTGTCACTACCTGACAACCCTATGCAAGCCCGCTATTCTCGAAATGAGTATTATGAGTCTAACTACCTCTATATCAAAGGATAACTCATTCATAATAGCCTACTATATTGAAGATGTATTCTTGATGAAATATTACATGGCCAACTCATAAACATGGAGTATGCTTAAATCCCCCTTCATAGGGAATTGATGTAATGGTCCGACAGAAGCACTGGAAATGCCCTATCCAGCCAGAAGCTCTTCATTCCACTAGATCTTGTAAGAAATGCGGTTTCATGTATCAAGTCTTCCAGCACTAGTGACATATCAAGAATCTATTAGCATGAAACGATTTACTACTGTTATTTTGTGATACACATTGTAGCAACTCTTGTACCCAATAGAAGAAACATTGACATGTTTAGGTGACAAACCTATATGACTGACTCCACCCACTTCCATAGTAAGCCTAAAAACATTAACCTATGAACGGATGATGTATAACCTTCTGTCCTAAAATTTCCTGGTATTCGTAACATCATCACCCGCTAGAGTTGGTGTGAACTCTTGTATCTTATTATGAAGATCAGAATACTCTTAGATAAACATATATCTTTTTTTCTACTTCATAAAATATTTATCTCGGACATCCCGAAATTTCTATTGAAATATTTCATCATGTATGATACTCTAGAAATACCACGATACCATATCATGATGCTGATATACTTGGGTAATTACATCTAACCGTTTCTTGGAACCATTATGTAGCATATATGAAGATTTTTTGACCCAATGCTTTGGAAAATTATATTGATGCTCATATATAGATTTAATAAATTCTATCAATGACTTGGAAAACTGTGGTACTCCATCCCAAAGGAATGGGGGAGTATGTTCATAATAGAAATCATGAGTTAGTGTGGGGACCACTTTGTGTATGAAGATTGTATTTGTTGTCAACTTTTGTCAATGCAGGTCAAAATGAAGAAGGAGATGAAGAAGGACTCCAATGTTAGTGGAGACTGTCTGACGTGAGGATGCCTAGAAGAATTGTTATACAATCATAGAATTGAATTTCATTCCTAGGAAATTATCAATGAAGTAAATTCAAGCGATTTATGTACAAATCCTTATTTCAAAGAACTTGTGTCAAAGGTGACACATTGTTTACAACAATAAATAATGGTGAGGTATCACCCATCTGAGTATGATTGCCGAAAAAGAGATTTTGAAGAACACCATGAAACTCTTCATGATTGAATTAGAACCATGAAAGAGATTACTTGAAGCATAGATACATATTATTTTCATGATTTTTAGAATGATGGTTGAAAAAGAATAGAGAATGTGAAGGGCTTGGCATTCTGATCTAGCCATGCATTTCACATTATATCAAAACAAGACGATGCATTGCTGCTATGTATTTGACAAATATCATAATTTAGGAGAATTTGTGATGTAGGCCATATGAACGAAAGGGGATGAAATGATTATGACAATCTTATATTGTTTTTATTTGAAGGAATGATGCTACTGGAAGATAGGGATGTTTCAGTACTTCCCATTGTAACTCGGATGGTGCAAAATCTGATCTATCAAATGATATATATCCCGATAGTGGAGTTCATGATGAAAACGGAATAATTATTATGGGATTCAGAAATGAGAGAAATTAAAATAGAAGGGACAATCTGTAGACGGCCCAATAGAACAGTTCAAGGTGGCACTGTTTTCCAGAGTTTGCTAGATTATAGGGCCTGAAAATAAGGAGATAAAGAAATGTGTTTTTTGAAATGGATTTTGGGAGAAATATTGAAGATGGTTTAGATTTTTGTTCACAAGGATTTATTCATGATCAGAACATAGAAAAATAACAAAGGCATGCAGTGCACGAAAAAATGGGCTGAGTGCGTGAAAAAAATGAATGACGCCCAAAATAGTTGCAGGATGTGCTAAAAATCAGCGGGATGCGTGAAAAATAAAAATGCTGGACGAAATATTTGCGAGATGCATAAAATATCAGCAGGATGCATGAAAAATAATTTTGTGTGCGAAATATCAGCAGGATTCACGAAAAATAATGTTTTGCGTGAAATATGAGCGGGATGCGTGAGAAATGTAGCGATGCATGAAATATCAACGAGCTACGTGAAAAATAAAGGCCGCGTGAAATACTGGCGTGGTGCGCGAAATATAGGAATGATGTTTTTCATGAAAAAGGAGTTTCAAGACTCAAGGATCGAAAATTGGAGAAGGCATGAGGTGCGTGAAATTTTTGGAGCATTCTGTGACATATAATGTTGCCTGAAAGAGTATTTACGCGCATGAAGAGGGTTTTATGCGCGGATTAGTGTTTTATGCATAGGGTCAAAAATCCATATAAATATGAGGTGAACCCATCTCATTTGTTTAGGCTCGACACTTAGACAAATCCCAATCTTTGACACACATAAAATATTGAAGTCTTGAGTAGCGCGTGAAAATAAGAAGTGGTGGGAGAAAAAGAAAGTGCTGGGCAAAAAATCTAGTGTTGTGCGAAGAAGAAGGGTTGTGAGAAAACCCTTTTTCACAGCAAAAGGTGTTTTTACGTGCAAGTTCAAATTTTATGTGCAAGTCACCTAGAAGGGTGCGCAAAATATATGAGGGTACTGCAGACCTTTTACAAGTACTATGCACTCTTGAAGTGTCTTGCGAAGAAAGAAAACCACACCCTCTGTGAGAAGAAGAAAGCACAAAAAGAGATTGGTTTTTCTCAATCCCTCGTTGTGTTTTGTGAAGGAGATCTCGTGAGTACACAACCGGAGAATACTCACCCATGTAGTGAATCACGAAGAATGATCCACGAATCATCCCAGGTTCTATGAAGAAGAATCACTCATCCTCTGCATGTAGCAGAAGACCCGTGGAGATATCACTTAAACTCATTATCTCATACCCTTATGCTCATGATATTCTTATCTGATACTTGATATATCCATTGTTTACCCTTATTAAGCATCTGATCTCACCATTTTTTATGTTTCTTTTCCCCATGTTAAAAAGATATGTTTATGTATAATATGTGTAATAATGAATTTTTTAGGAAGAAATAAGTTTTATTCAATGTAGATATTTCATATAATAGTTGTTTATATACTTAAGCTTCCAAAAAACTGAAACTAAATTATTTTAGAATGGATCGAAATTTTATATAATGAATATTCATATATTAATATGTAATATCTATATATGAGAAGTATAGGTTGTTATTAAAATTTCTAAAAAATCAAGAATGTATTTATTAATCTCATATGATTGTTGAAATTCATTTTAAAACATGGCTGACTATTTAAAAATCTATTAAAAGAGATCTATTAATAATTTTCCAAATGAGGTACTTTTTGAGTTTTTTTCAAAAGCATGGAAGGAATGTCTTATTTTTTACATTTACAACATGTATATAATGTCCCCCCATTATGATAGATCAATGTATTGAATACTCGAATATAATATTTCATTGTTTTGTTCAAATAACAGTTTTTATTAATTTTTTTTGATATTAAATATTCATTTTCATAATAAAAGTGGTACTTTTTTCATGAAATGTTACATATGATTTTTAATGAATTTTTTCATCTATGATTTCATACTTTGATGCTTCTTATGATTTAATGGGGATGTGATTCAATGATACCATCATTATTATTTCACAAATTTGTTTATGAATATGATGATTATAATTTTAGTAAACCCAATTTCTATTCAATCATTTGTTCTATGATTAAATTATTGTGAAACACATTTCTATTCTAAAGGTTATCCTAGGATGAAATATTTATAGAAACCCATTTTATTTCTACAAGATATGATATGATAAAGGTCTTATACTTTTATGGAACTCATATGTATGATTTTCATTATGTTATGGGGGTTTTAGATTATATATCCCACTAATGCGTTGGGTAGAGATCGATATATCATAAGACAATAAGAACTGGATTGGGGAGAGAACCTAGTTCACTAACAGACACATTCTACACTAATGGACCTAGGAGTGGACCTTGAATATGGAATGGGGAGTGAACCTAATCCACTATAACATTCTAGGGATTGAACAATGACTATATAATGGGGAGTGAACCCATTCAACTATGATAGTCATGGATCTTTTCCTTGATAACAAAAGAAATTATTTTCTATACTTATGTGTATTCCATAAACTTATATCTACGCCAACGTTATGCACTCATCGATCATTTTCTTTTATTACTTTACAATTAATGTCTTATAATATTCTATGTTTTATGAAATGACTCATTTTTATGATCTATGAACAGCCATGTATGATTTTAAAAGGTGAGTAACATCTTCTCATGCTCATTATGCTAATGTTATGTTTAAATAATCATTGATATCTCTTTTATTTTCCCTTGATGATCAAAAAAGCTCATCCTATTATATGTTTTCTTTCACATGATTATGAGGAATGGTTTTATGTATGATATGTATATGATGGGTAATTGTTATTAAGAACTTTGTGGTAGAATTTTTATATCTCTAGTGAATGAGTTATTTTTATATATTTGGGTTTCCTAAGATACAAGAACAATATGATTTGGGATTGTATCATAGTGTTATGTATAGAATATTCATAAATTAATCCATAATATCTATAAATGAAAAATATGGGTGACTATATGGATAAGTATGGTTATCCTCCCTATTTGTGGGTAGATAAAAAACCTAAATCTAAACGTTTGTAAGGTAGGGAGACACAAGATGGCGATCTCCAATCCATAGGCTCACATTCTATATATGTGGGTGCACACATCATTTTGTTTCTTATTCATTTCAGGTGTGAGGATGTTATATGTATATGAACTGATATACATTAGTAATTTTTACTTTGGTGCTAAATTATTTTATTATCACCATCTTCTATTGAAACATATTAACCAAATGGTTTATTCATAAGATATTTTTAGACATTTATATATTATTTTCAGAATGGTTGGGAACTATTGATATCTATGTTTTATTTTAAATGTTGACAGTGTTTCTAATTCATTTCATAAAAAACATTTTCAATGTGTCTCTTATGCATATTTTATAAATGATTATGAAAAGATGAAATCCTACTATTTTTTTCTTTTAAACAACTCCTAGATGATTTATTCAATAAGGTCGTCTTATAGAACACTTTGTTACACCCTACTTGGATTTATAGTCGAGGCCCTACATACACTCATTGAGTGTATATAGATGTTGTTACAATTAATTTAGGAAAGAGAAATATGACACTTGAGGACATTGGATTTTTAGGCTAGTCAAGATCAATTTGTGGTGGTGGAACAACGATATGTTTACCAATATGTGATCTAGATTTGTAATGAATTATTCTGCTTTTTATGTATACTAGTACATGTCTTTCCATTTCAGTACTTCTATATTTTAATATTTTATATCTAGATCTATATTTTTATACTTCTTACATGTTTTTATTTTTGTTTTATTTTTTATGTTTTTTTATTTTTCATTCTTCTATAAAGAACCTCATTATTATATCATTATTGGTAAAATAATTTCCAAAGGTGATTTTCTGATGCAAATATTCTTGACCCTTTCCCATGGGGAAAAAGAACATCCTTCAGGAATTTCCACATATTGATATAGGTGTTCTGTTTAGGGATGACACAGGTTCGTTTGGGAATGTTATGGAATTATATTAATAATGGTTGAGTAACCCTTTCCCTAGACCTTCTATATAACTCATTAATTTTCATGATATATTTATCTTCGAATAAATTCTATTTCATTGATAACATACTTTATACGCAACACTGAGTTTAAATGATCCATGATATAAATATATATATTTCAACATGGTTGTGATAACCTAGATACTAAAACTGGCAGCATAAATATAAATAATAAAATTATGAAAAATATATTTAATGGTTTATTTAATTCAAATTAATTGACTACTGTGTAATAATTAAGTACATCGTTTTTAGTAATTTCAACTTATGTTTCAAAAATAAAATTCTCTTCCAGAATGGGTTTAATTTTTTTTTGAAATAATAAAGAAATTAAGTTCATTCACAACTAGAATTTTTTTTTGATAAAAATGATATCATTTTTTTAAATTATCATAATTTATTTTCGTTATGGTGAAATTAGCATATTTTTATGAAAATATTTATTTTTTAGTGAATAGGGGAAAATTCCATTTTTTAGATCTATTATTTATTTTTATTAAACAATTACCATAAAATATTTTAATTTGATCCTAAATTATAAAAAGAATAATTTAATTATAATTAATCTAATTATTTTAATTTGAATTAGCTTTATATTTTTTATCTATGTTTATTATTAGTCTTAAAAACACATTTTTATTAAAGTTTTTTTTTCACTAAAATATATAAATTTATATTAAATTTAATCTTGAAAAATTTATAAATTGGATTTTAAATAATTAAATCCAAATATGAAATCATTAGGTTAATATTTGTACAATATTTCCTTTTTCTTTTTTATCATTATCAATAAGATCCATGGTAAATATTTTTCACTTCATAAAAAATAAAAAAGGTAAAAAAGGTAAAAACTATTAGATAAGGATTTGAAATAACCATAAAACATTCCATAATCTATTGGATGAGTGGAATTATAACATCCTGATACAATATTTTATTATTTTTAATGTATATTCCATTTTTATTTGATAATAAATTATATATTATTTAATGTAATGAAAACAATGTCACTCTCTTTATTGTAATGTCTTATTATATGTACAAATATGGATTAAAATAACTCGCTGATAAATATAAATTATTTTTATTAAAATAAATTTTTTTAATGATAGTAATGTTTTTATACATTTTTTTGATTATATGATTTCCTTAATGTCATATGAAACACTAACAACGTTTTTTTGGATGTAATGGAAAAAATTAAATTTATAGATTTCTATAAACAATAAAATAAATATATCTAGAAAGAATTATGTTTACAAAATAATTTTATATTAAATAATAATTAATTATTTATGGTGAAGTGGATTATATTTGAATTAAATTTATATATTGATATCTTTAAAGTTAAATTATGTGAATTGTTCTTTAAATGTATTTAGTACTACTTTATGTTAAATAATATTTTATTAAAGTATTTAAAATTAATAAAATATTGTACTAAGACATGTAGGATAAGATTTTTTCTAATATTTGATTCCATTTCTATTTATATACCAATTTTTACAAAATAAGTAAAATTATAACCCCTTAATATTGAAATTGTTTTACCATGATTAGTGTTAAAATTTATTAACAAAGGGGTTAAACATAGATGTATGGTTTAAAATACCACATAAACCGATAAAACATTTATTAGAATAATTTATTTCAACCATATCATATACTATCATCTATATTATGGCCACATGGTTCCAATTTCACATTAAAATGAATTTATTTTGTTTAAATCTCTATTTTGATTCCATGTGTGGCATTTCCCCCACTTATAAGAGGATAACCTGCCTATCATTTCATTACTCTTTCTTGAGAAACTTTTATCAACCAAAAACTTCCCAATTTTCTCCTAAACCACCCTATATATGAATTATAGGTTTTATGTTTCTTAAATTCCATTCTGTGGGTCATTTTGAAGGGTTATAATGGAGTTTTACTTAATAATAGGTAATTATCCCACCCAACCACAAGTAATGTTTTTCTTCTATCTAGTTTAAATATAAGGTATTCATCCTAAAATAATAAATTATGTACACTAAATATAATTAAATACTATTAATATTATATAACCACCATTGTGAAACTTTTTTCTACCAATTTGGATATGAAATCACCACTCATATGTATGTGTGAACTAATACTTCCACCTAAATATACAAATCATTTACCACCACAATCATCAACCGATTGTTATTATAAATTATTTAATATTTATAGTAGAAATATATATAACAATTATACATTTATAATTATAATATATTATATACTTTATTACATTTACATTTATTTAAAAATTATATTGTCACTCGTGTATACATGTGGACTACCACCATTTCAAAGTGAGGAATTTTTTTTTCATTTCTTCTATTTTCCTTAAGATTATGGACATGATTATACCATGTCCTTGGTCTATGAAACAAAACCATAAAAATGCAACACACATGAAAAATGAAAAATATTTCACTAGAAAGATCATTTTATGGAAGGATTGTTAATAAAATTATAATTGAAAATTGTAAAGGAATTATAAATAATACGCACGTAAGAATACAGTTCTAGAATATATATATAATAAAATAACTATTATTGTACACGAGGTTTGAACATGTATGGAGAAATAAGACACATGAGGTAAGTGTTTGTAGTCTCAAATTTCAATATTTTGTACATTTGTTATGTTATTCATCTATCTTATTTTATTATGTTTACATAAATAAAATTTTATAAGTTTTATTTTGAATATTCTAATTTTGATGATATTTTAATTTTCATTTAAATTTATTATTTCATGGGGATTTTGATTCATATGTTATTAAAGAAATATGGGTTTGTTGTTTCAAATCCATTTTAATTATTGTTTTTTATGCATGAATTTCCATTGAGGAAATATTATGATACATAAAACCATTTTATTTTTCTCATCAAAGATAGAATTATTTATTTCTAAAATTATATTACCATTTTTCTATATATTGTATGTAACGCCCCGAGCCTAGTTACCTAGAGTCGGTGCATTATTACATAACATTGACATGATCACAAGAAAGATCAAATCTCGAAAGATCGATTGGTTTAGTAGCCTTGGAAACACTAGATATATTTATAAGTCTTACATTACATCATAAAATGAAAAACTACTACAACAACATATTGTCTCCATAATCCACACTCATATCCCCACATAATATCCCCGCAGGTCATACATAATTTACTTCTTCACTTCCTGGGAGAAATAAAACATAGAAAAGGGGTGAGCTCAAATTCCCAGTAAGGATAACAATATAGCGGAAACTTTCATAAATAAGAATAAACATTTAATGCAATGTATAAATAAAACAAAAGACTTTCAAAAATGAACTTTCAACATGGTATGGCATAAATAAAATGAAATAACGCCATTTACTTATTCACATGGATATTCTACTAATCGAATAATCACATGCAAAAATCAATAACCGCTTTCATAATGTTGGAATTCATAATGCCAGACTATCATAACCACATAGTCAAGGCCTCGTGCCAAGACTACAAATAAGATTTTGTCAAGGCCTTGTGCCAAGACACTAGTTTGTCTCATGAGACCTACCGATGCATCGAGGAGCTATAGCGGGCTCCACCCGTCACTTACTAAGTCCAATGCATTCCCATATGAAAAGGTTTAAACATAAAATAAACATTCGTATTAAAACTAGCATACGAAATGTCAATAATTTCACCATAAACTATGAATGGTATAAAAATAGCACATCCACAGTCAAACATATCACAAAACCTTCAATACAATATAGAAGTTTTGTATCACAATAAATCAACTTCAAATAAGCATAAAATCCATCAAAGGATGTTGACATAGATGAAATCAAAATTATTTTTAAAGAAATATCTCTTTTTATTTTGAAATCATTTAAGATCCATATAAAATAAAACATTTTCTTTGAAAATTATCTTATAAGCTTGTAAGGGAAACTTTGAAGATTTTATAACGGCGGAAAATAGCTGCACCTGCCGTATAAGTTAAAAAAACATTCTTACCTTAATTCTGTCGAAAAGGTTAAAAGGGACCTTGTTTTGAAAATGACGGAAAGATTCCTTTATAAACCACTTATAAAAGTCAAAAAGGGTATAAATGACTTTAACTCATATTCTAGTAAATAGTAAAAATGTTTTGAAATAAATTTTTATGAAACATGGATGTGGATGATAAAGAGATCCCAGTAGATTATTACATATAAACAACCTCGGATAATGAAGAGATTGTGAAATAACCCATACCTTGTACTTTTCCTTGGTTGGGGTAGGTTAAACTCTTGTATAATGGTGAAATAATTGTTATTAAATTATACAAGAATCATATATATTAATATGATATCATATATGATCTTTTAACATTGATTTGTTAATAATATCTTAGAATTATCGTCGTTTCGGGTGTTAACTTACTCATTTTCTTTTATATGTTTTGTTACATAAGCCATGTTTGTTGTATCTTATTCATATCCATCATGATATCAAGTCCTTAAACATCATTTTTAAATCATCAAATGATAATTATACTTGAATGGATACAATGGAGAATGAATCTCATCGCGTTCGTGGAGACGGTAGTCCGTACGTACGCACGAGCGACAATATCATTCTTCTGATATTAAAATAATATATAAATGGATGGTATATCATATATACAGAATCATTAACATGTTATATTTATTATTTACATGAGTTAGACATCATTATTACAATGTCTATTTGTATTTTTTTATAATATGGTTAATAAACTTACTATATATATTCAAGATACCCCCAAGTGGTCCATTAATGATGAACATATCATGATATAAGTCTCTTGGCCGAACCTTAGATTTTTAGGAATTTAATATCAATTAATAATATAATATTTGTTTTAAGAACTCTTTTATGTCAATTTTGACACTATTCAATTGTTGATTTTTGTGATACTCATTACAGATTGATTTCTTCGAACAAAGTCAATTAAACCACTCCTAATATATCATATTATCCTATAAAATTAGTTTAATTCATTAAAAGTTTCATATTATATTTATTTGGGTATTTATAATATCCATTATTTTAATTTTTCACTATTATAGTAATTACTGCATCATCATTGTGTCATAAATAAAATATATTATTTAATGTCTAAAAATTATAAATAAAATATAATTATGTAGGAAAACTTTTTATATTTCTATTGAATATTTATAATATAAAATCCAACATATATAACCCTATGTAACAATTGTTTTTCTAAAAGATATATGCTTGTGTCATTTTTGTATTCATTTTAACTTAATTAAAATAAATTGTCATTATCACTTACAAGTGGATCCATGGGGTCCCAAAATCGACCCAAAGATGCCTATGGTCGAACATGTATCAACCAATAAGGCTAGGACACGTTTTAGGGTAATTTATTATTATTATAATATTATTTTTTAACCCTTATTTACCGGATTTACCCTTAACCATGGTAAATAAAATATTTACCGCAGTAATTATTCAAAATGTCTAAAAATAAAAGTTACCTATTTACACAATTTGAACATCCTGATTCCAAATATGGAATCCATTTTTCTAAATTCAAAACACAGAAGTGGCAGAAATTAATTTAAAATTAATTCCCGCTGTCAAAACAAAAAGCGTGTTTTTAAGAGATAATAACTATCAAAAGATTGACACTTGTTTATGTTCGGTTTAATTGTTAAATTATGTCTAATTACCAAAATTATATTAAATGGTAAAAATATATTCTAAATATACTTTAAAACCACTCAAATTCATAATTTATCACTATTAATTATTTTGTTTAAAAAAGTAGTTTTTAATTAAAATTTAGTAATTTTCACTATTCATCAAAATATTAAAGTTATCCGAAATGTACCAAAATTTCACCTTAGGCTAAATTCGATATTCCGAATCCAAAAATGAAGTCCATTTTAAAATATAAAATATATATAATTTCAAAAAGTAGGTATTACAATTCATAACGGCTAGTTTGATTGGTTGTGGTGTGTGTTAAAACTCAAGGTTGCGTACAACACACGCTACTGTATTATTCAAAGAAAGTGTACCGTGGAAGCTTGAGATGTTTCATTTTAAATTTTTGATGTCCCCATTTAGTCAAAAAGTTTAAAATATTGTATTTAAAAAGGGTTCACTAGTAAAAGTTGATAAAAGTGCAATACTGAAAATGAATTTGTTCTTGCATTATATCTAAGAAACTCATAATATGGATTCTAAAATTATAAGGATTATATAAAGTTTAAAATTTAGTTAATACTATTCATAAATTCTTTTGAACGGCTTGTTTGGTAAGTGATGGTGTGCTTGAACTCGGTGTTGCGTGTAGTGCAAGTTATTGTATTATTTTAAAGAAATAACACACTATGAAATCTTGGGGTGTTACATTCTCCCCTCCTTCAATAAATTGCGTCCTCGCAATTTGAAATTGTTCTTCGAAAATAAAAGGTTGAAAATAAAAAATATCTTTGTGGGAAAAACCACATTGGAAATTGGGTTACTAAAATTTAGTCTTAATATGAGGAAATGAGAAATGAAAGGGTCACTACCAAATTATGATCTCGATTAGGAGAACATTGGTGGCAATTAGAGACATATAATTGGAGGAAAAACGTAAATATTTATATGTAGTGATTGAGGTCATCAATCACAAACAAGTATAAAATTGAGGTCCATAAACTCATCAATCTATGATGATTTGAAATACCATTGGTTCAACAACACATAGGGTATTGGGATAACACATTTTTTACGTTTCAAAATATCTTAGTTGAAATCCCACATCGAAAAATGAATTAATGAGGCCTCTATTTAAAAAAAAGAGTGGAAAGTATGAAGATTACCGAAAATAGCACATACTAGGGTTTCATGTAGGAAAATATGGATATGGAAGAGAAATCTAACCATCAATTATCTGATGGAGAGTGGTAGAGAACATGGCTATGAAAAGGCCAAAAATCCCAAATCCATAATTTAGTGATGATTTAAGGTATCATCTAGGAAAACATTTTTGTTCTAAGTTTCTTTTCTTAATGTTGAGGAATTTGTTTATGAGATTGGCTAAGATCATAAGGAGATATACTTACTTTATAATTAGTGTTTTATCCATTAATATATTTCTACCACAAACTCATCTTTCACTCTAAAAGATAATAGAATGTAAAAAAATTCTATTTACACTATTCGTATAGGGTTCCAAAATAAACGAATTTATAATTTATCTACAAGATCTTTTAATAAAAACTACATTATTTAATCCAGGACATTTCGTGGGCCAGTGGTAGGTGATACACCCTTGTCGCCCTTCGGTTGCGGGTTCAAGTCTCACAGCTTTGCCGGACGCGACGGGTTGCCGCCCGACCTCCGGGTTGTCCTTTTATGGCAATCCAAAATAATCCAAACTAGAACTATCCAAAATAATTCTATCCAAACTCACAGTCCAACATTCATAAGGAAGGTAAACATAATATAGATCCTTTTTACCCCGTAATAGCATATGAATAACTTCATCATGTATTACCATATTCCTTATTGATTACATTCATGCTCCCTTATTCCATATAGAATGCTGGATATACTTCATTAATCCAAAAATGTTTTAAACCCCAATAATGATGGAATATACAAATAATTAATCAGTTCCAAGGTAGTCAAGAATATCCAATATATTTTATCCAAAACAATCACATATTATTCCAAAATCACTACCTCAGTATCAGAACTATATTATGATTTATCATTCTCTCAACCATATATTTTCCAAAAATTTATCCTGCTATTGAGTCACTTTTCTTTGTTCCACACAATCTCAAGTCCTTAATGAAAAAGTACTTCAGTACAATCCTTATATACTCCATAATTATTATAACAAGTACATTGTTGATACAACACTCAATTGACATAATCAACATAAGAACTCTAATCATTCCTCTTCATCTGTGGTAGTATCATAACTTGATTATTATCCAATAACATCATTTGCGGCATAGTCTGATGACTGGGACATAGGTTCGCGTAGTGTCCAAACTCCTTGCAAATGAAGCATTGTACATTTGAAACCATTTTCTTACCCTTGCAGTCACGTACTTTGTGCCCTTTTCCTCCACACTTATAACAAACTCCCATTCCTTTCAGGAAAGTTCCAGGGTGCTTCTTTCCACAGTTACCACATATGAGAAAATTATTCTTTTCCCTCTTCCCTTTATCCATCTTTCTCTCTTCCATCCTTTTCTTCTCTTGCTTCCCTTCAAATCCATAGGGCTCAGTAAACTCTTTACTTATCTTATCAACACATGATATTATTTCTTCATATGATGATAATACATGGGAGACTATTTCTCTTATAAATTCTATCATAAGACCATGAAAGATATGATCCTTCCTTCTATTTGGATCATGTGCATTGATGGAGTTCTCATTCCTTCTACTAGGCACCATTTCTAAACAATGGCATACACTGGATTAGTTTATGAATGAAAATACATAATCCCGTACTTATAAAACACTTAACATAAATTGAACTATTTATGGATATAACCCATTATCATAAAAAATATTTTCTTTGAGGAAGTATATACTCATAAACCCTTCATAATGATTTGTAAGTAAAATGAGAGTTATCCTAAGCATATCCCCCGGGAGTGTCGTAACCAAGAGTGCAGCAAGGCCCGTTGTCGTGCACCAGTTCCCGTTAGAGTCTAGCTCAAAGCGGTGTTTTCGGGTTTTACCCCTAGGTACATCTGTGCCAGAGCCACCTCTACCTGCTCGTATCCAGACAGGGATGTATTGCTCGGAAAACTCACAAAATCCCTACAATACCAAAATCCTAGGAAGTTCTTCTATACTAATCCTCAAAGTTCATCTTAGGTCTACGAGCTCTAATCAGAGTTTATCTAAATCTAGTTTCCAAGGTTTGTACTAAACTTCCTCTGATACCAACTGTAACGCCCCGACCCTAGTTACCCAGAGTCGGTGCATTATTATATAACATCGGCATGATCACAAGAAAGATCAAATCTCGAAAGATCGATTGGTTTAGTAGCCTTGGAAACACTAGATATATTCATAAGTCTTACATTACATCATAAAATGAAAAACTACTACAACAACATATTGTCTCCATAATCCACACTCATATCCCCACATAATATCCCTGCAGGTCATTCATAATTTACTTCATCACTTCATGGGAGAAATAAAACATAGAAAAGGGGTGAGCTCAAATTCCCAGTAAGGATAACAATATAGCGGAAACTTTCATAAATAAGAATAAACATTTAAGGCAATGTATAACTAAAACAAAAGCCTTTCAAACATGAACTTTCAACATGGTATGGCATAAAAAAAATGAAATAATTCCATTTACTTATTCACATGGATATTCTACTAATCGAATAATCACATGCAAAAATCAATAACCACTTTCATAATGTTGGAATGCATAATGCCAGACTATCATAACCACATAGTCAAGGCCTCGTGCCAAGACTACAAATAAGATTTTGTCAAGGCCTTGTGCCAAGACACTAGTTTGTCTCATGAGACCTACCGATGCATCGAGGAGCTATAGCGGGCTCCACCCGTCACTTACTAAGTCCAATGCATTCCCATATGAAAAGGTTTAAACATAACATAATCATTCGTATTAAAACTAGCATACGAAATGTCAATAATTTCACCATAAACTATGAATGGTATAAAAATAGCACATCCACAGTCAAACATATCACAAAACATTCAATACAATATATAAGTTTTGTATCACAATAAATAAACTTCAAATAAGCGTAAAATCCATCAAAGGATGTTGACATAGATGAAATCAAAATTCTTTTTAAAGAAATATCTCTTTTTATTTTGAAATCATTTAAGATCCATATAAAATAAAACATTTTCTTTGAAAATATTCTTATAAGCTTGTAAGGGAAACTTTGAAGATTTTATAACGGCGGAAAATAGCCGCACCCGCCGTATAAGTTAAAAAAACATTCTTACCTTAATTCTGTCGAAAAGGTTAAAAGGGACCTTGTTTTGAAAACGACGGAAAGATTCCTTTATAAACGACTTATAAAAGTCAAAAAGGGTATAAATGACTTTAACTCATATTCTAGTAAATAGTAAAAATGTTTTGAAATACATTTTTAAGAAACATGAATGTGGATGATAAAGAGATCCCAGTAGATTATTACATATAAACAACCTCGGATAATGAAGAGATTGTGAAATAACCCTTACCTTGTACTTTTCCTTGGTTGGGGTAGGTTAACCTCCTGTATAATGGTGAAATAATTGTTATTAAATTATAAAAGAATCATATATATTAATATGATATCATATATGATCTTTTAACATTGATTTGTTAATAATATCTTAGAATTATCGTCGTTTCGGGTGTTAACATACTCATTTTCTTTTATATGTTTTGTAACATAAGCCATGTTTGTTGTATATTATTCATATCCAGAATCATATCAAGTCCTTAAACATCATTTTTAAATCATCAAATGATAATTATACTTGAATGGATACGATGGAGAATGAATCTCATCGCGTTCGTGGAGACGGTAGTCCGTACGTACGCACGAGCGACAATATCATTCTTTTGATATTAAAATAATATATAAATGGATGTTATATCATATATACAGAATCATTAACATGTTATATTTATTATTTACATGAGTTACACATCATTATTATACCCATCCAAATAATATTATATTGAATAACAATTACACCACGGCGTGGAGACGGTAAGCCGTACGTACGCACGTATGGTGACATGTTATTCAAAGGGTGGATAGAATAATGGATGTGGTTGTACCATATTTATAATAACATCACAGTATATATATGATACTGGATTTATTATTTTAGAATGGTAACAACAAAGGAAGAAGAAGTGGAAGAAGAAATGAACTTAGAAAAGTGTGGTGAAATCATTACCTCTTCTTCGGGTTCTTCCTTTTGATTTGATCAAAATAGATCCATAGGTTTGCTTTCTAATCAAACTAAGGCCTCTAGGTTGTATTTAGGGATGTTGGGAGAGTATTTGGGTAGAGTTTGGCCAAACCAAAAGGCTTTGAAGGTGTGAAGAAATGAGAAGGAGGAGTGCCCTTTTATATGAGGGGGGAGGGGCACCTTTGGAAAAGCTAGAGATATTAGTTTATAATAAATTCATAATCGGTTTCCAATAGCTCAAAAGTTGACTATTAAAAGGTTAAGGTGGGGATGGGTCGAAAACAACTCAACCAATAGAGTTTATACAGGTTTGGGTACTTATATTAACCTTATCTTTAAGTATTAACTCTAAGTTAATTAGTTTCACTTTTACAATGTCTCTTTGTATTTTTATATAATATGGTTAATAAACATACTATATACATCCAATCGACCCCCAAGTGGTCCATTAATGATGAACCTATCATGATATAAGTCTTTTGGCCGAACCTTAGATTTTTAGGAATTTAATATCAATTAATAATATAATATTTGTTTTAAGAACTCTTTTATGTCAATTTTGACACTATTCAATAGTTGATTTTTGTGAAACTTATAACAGATTGATTACTTCTAAAAAAGTCAATTAAATCAATCCTAATATATCATATTATCCTAGAAAATTAGTTTAATTCATTAAAAGTTTCATATTATATTTATTTGGGTATTTATAATATCAATTATTTTAATTTGTCACTATTATAGTAATTACTGCATCATCATTGTGTCATAAATAAAATAAATTTTTTAATGTCTAAAAATTATAAATAAAATATCATTATGTAGGAAATATTTTTATCTTTCTAATTAATTTTTATAATCTAATATCCAACATATATAACCCTATGTAACAATTGGTTTTCTAAAGGATATATGCTTGTGTCATTTTTGTATTTATTTTAACTTAATTAAAATAAAGTGTCATTATCACTTACAACTGGATCCATGGGGTCCCAAAATCGACCCAAAGATGCCTATGGTCGAACCTGTATCAACCAATAAGGCTAGGACACGTTTTAGGGTAATTTAGTATTATTATAATATTATTTTTTAACCCTTATTTACAGGATTTACCCTTAACCATGGTAAATAAAATATTTACCGCAGTAATTATTCAAAATGTCTAAAAATAAAAGTTACCTATTTACACAATTTGAACATCCTGATTCCAAATATGGAATCCATTTTTCTAAATTCAAAACATAGAAGTGGCAGAAATTAATTTAAAATTAATTCCCGCTGTCAAAACAAAAAGCTTGTTTTTAAGAGATAATAACTATCAAAAGATTGACACTTGTTTATGTTCGGTATAATTGTAAAATTATGTCCAATGACCAAAATTATATTAAATGGTAAAAATATATTCTAAATATACTTTAAAACTACTCAAATTCATAATTTATCACTATTAATTATTTTGATTAAAAAATTTGTTTATAATTAAAATATAATAATTTTCACTATTCATCAAAATATGAAAGTTATCCGAAATGTACCAAAATTTCACCTTAGGCTAAATTCGATATTCCGAATCCAAAAATGAAGTACATTTTAAAATATAAAATATATATAATTTCAAAAAGTAGGTATTACTATTCATAATGGCTAGTTTGATTGGTTGTGGTGTGTGTTAAAACTTAAGGTTGCGTACAACACACGCTACTGTTTTATTCAAAGAAAGTGTACCATGGAAGCTTAGGATGTTTCATTTTAAATTTTTGATGTCCCCATTTAGTCAAAAAGTTTAAAATATTGTATTTAAAAAGGGTTCACTATTAAAAGTTGATAAAAGTGCAATACTGAAAATGAATTTGTTCTTGCATTATATCTAAGAAACTCATAATATGGATTCTAAAATTATAAGGATTATATAAAGTTTAAAATTTAGTTAATACTATTCATAACCTCTTTTGAACGACTTGTTTGGTAAGTCATGGTGTGCTTGAACTTGGTGTTGCGTGTAGTGCAAGTTATTGTATTATTTTAAAGAAATAACACACTATGAAATCTTGGGGTGTTACATTGTATGTATTGTTGTTCCAAATTTTTTTTATAAAATTTGACTTTATTTATCCTATTTGGATCAAAAATACGTTTTATTCCATATCCATGTTCCCTAAAATATTTCAAGAATGTTTTATAACATTATACAATGATCTGTAATGTTAATTTAACACGTGTTTTATTTTATTACAATTTTTTATAAATATAATCATCTTAATGTTTTATTAATAAATAAATTTATAATACAGGTTTGAAAAAATGCTTGTTTTAATAATTATAAAATGAATATAATATCCTTCAATCTTTAATTCTCATTGAATTGAAGATTCCATTATAATTCTACACGGTTCTTTTCCAAGAGAATATTTTCCACAATATATTTAAAATATTTTTATTTTAAATAAGTGATTTCAAAAAGAAATGTTTATGTTACTCAATAAATACCCCCAGGATCTTTTAAAGAAAATTTTCTTCAATGATAACATCATTTTTTATTAATCATGATTTACTAGGTATTTGAATCAATAATACCATCTATATTATTTCTTTATGAGGATTATTATTTTTGTAATGAGTATTTTATGAAACCTTCTTATTTTTCATGGGTTATGCTATGATGATATGAATATTTATTTACGATCTTGTGGCATTCATATGAAAGGATTATGATTATGTGATATATGGGTCCTTTATATCCCTCTAATTGATTCGATATGGCCTTATATCCCATTAAATAATTAATGTAAATAATTAAATGTTCTCTATTAACTATGAGAAATAGGTTGGAATTCCTGACCAATTATGATATAAGAAAAACATTTTGATGCCATATCTATATTTATATGGGAAACTGGTGTTAATTCATGATTCACTATGATAAGATATTCTCATTTTTTGACAATGACATGTTAAATGGTAATATTCTGATGATGGTGCCACATTATTATGACATGTTATTATGATTATTATTTGATATTATGATTCAACATTATTTTATGATGATTCCTCTTTGTTTCGACTCTTTTATTTTAAAATGATTAATTTTTATGCCTTGAATCATTTATAGTATCTATAATCAATTGGGTTTGGGTCATGAAAAAACCCCAATGGTAATCATGCCACAACTACCACAAATCCCACCTCTATAGTGTAGGGGAAGGTGAAAAGTATTGAAAAGAATATCTATCATGGGAGAAATCTTCCAAATGAACATATTCAAACAAACCCCACCATCTCAATGTAAATGTGCATAGGAATAAATTAAAATGATGAAACATTTTGAGTAATAAGCATGTATGAAAAAACACTAGGTAGTATAGAGAGTAATACAGAGTAAAATAAAAATTAAAGGGGGGGAATACATTCCCAAATAGATAGATTTCCCTATCAAAAATATAGAAAAATAAAATGATGAGAGTTCCCAACTCCTCATCTCTAGGTTGTAACCAGCAAACACGATCTAATTTACCATGTAACTCTATACACCTATTTATTCTCCACCGGCCTATCCATCATCAATATTATACAAATTGCAGGTGGGAAAATTCAATGTAAGTGTGAATATATACATAACTAATAGTTCACTCATAAAGATGAATTTTGGTTTGTAAAAGAAGCAACATGAACAAACAGTAGACAACTCAACTCAATTAAAATGAGTAAAAAATCCAATGATATATGTATATATATATTTTGAAAAAAAATCACATATGAGAGAGAAGGGGGATCAATATATCATATCCCTACCCTAGAAAATAGTATCCTTTGTTCCTAAATTCCCTCAATGATACACAATATCTCACGTATTGTCCAAAGATAAACCCATTGAAAGATACACCTCATGATTATGTCACACAGTCGAGGGTCAAAAAATCTATATAGAGGACCCATTACCTAGTAATTTAGTAGGTTACCACTTTGTAGATATCTAGAGGACCCACACCTATCTCAGAATGAGGGTTCCACACAAGTAATCAGTAGAGGACCCAAGCCCAGCCCAACAAGAGGGTGCCACACTAATGGTTGGTAGAGGACCCAAGCCTAGCCCAACTGGAAGGTGAAAATCCTATAGTCGAGGACCACTATCATGATACAATAAGGGGGTTAAACTCTGATAAAACTAGAGGGCCCATACGCAGTACACCATTAGGGTTATACTCTAGTAATTAGGGACCCATGCATTGAATCTGTTGGAGGGTGCCACTCGATGGATAGGTAGAGGACCCATTCCCTATAGCCAAAGGATGGTTCCACTCTAATAGTCAATAGAGGATGCATATACAACCCAACTAGAGGGTATTACTAAAATATCTCTCATGATCTTGCCTAATCACTATCATCATTGACCATTGCATAAATAAGAATCATTCTACAAAAATATTGTATCGTATCTCAAAATCCACTAGAGAAGATACCATTCCATTCTATGTGAAAACAAATTAGTATAGGATACTCATGGGCTAAAATATGATTCCAAAATGAGGATAATGAGAGGATAATTTTTTTTGAAATGAAAAAGGGGTACATGGGGGGAATAGAGACGCACATAACATGTGGTACCACACCACTGGAGGGTCATGTCCATACTGGTAGATGACTCACTAGCTGTGTAAAACTACATGATGTGTAGGTGGAGTACATAGAATGCCTTAGCCAGCCATGTCATTTCCTGTTCTCCTGGTCGTGTCACTGTAAGTCTACCCATGTCTGTGTAATTTGGTACTAGATGTGTCCTTCTATGAGGGGTTCCTACCATGTCTCTAACCATGTCCATGTACATTGGCACAAAAAATGTTGCTAGCTATTTCCACCCACACAGGATCCTAACAATGTGACTTTCCATATGGATTTTCTACCATGGGATGGATACATACCATGTTGCCTATCCAAACAGAATTTCATCATATATCTAATCAATACCCTAGAACATATCCATTGGGGAACTTCCATGAATGTGTTCTTAAAACATAATGACATATAGTTAGGGTTCTTAAATCCTAGATCTACTTATGGTGATTCAGATCCAACCTCACCGCCTCATATCTCACCTCGATGCCTCTTGAATCAAAGGAAAAGGGGTCTGTTCGATATTTTTAGCCCTTCAATAGTCAAAAAGGGATTTCAAATTCATTCATGGGACTTCTTCATATTCCCCCTATCCCAAATATTACTCTCATTAAATACCTTCATTTTATCTGATACTATATCCTAGAAATGATCACTCAAATTCGATGATTCACCCACTTTCATCCATGATTTACTAAATCATTCTTCACAGGAGAATTTTCAATTCTTTTTGTTGTTCCATCATGCATTATTCTTCTTAGAAATATCAAGACATGGACCATAGCCCAATGGTGATGAACATGAAGATCCATTGGGGGAATAAGTAAAAAAATAGTGTAACAATCATTATCCAATATTTCCAGGACAAAAAATTATTTTGGATATCTAGGGTGAGAAACTATTGAAAAATAAATTAGAACTGGGTTGTAGGTTCTTGTGAAGGCTTGAAATTATTTCATAAAAAAGTATTATCATTCTCAAATAGTTTTATCAGTTGGGACATAATCAATTAATTTAAATGTTCTACCTCAAATCAGATCATTCTTCGCCGAAGATCACAATCGTCATTGAAGAAGATGAGTTTTTTCATTCAATGTCCATTGATCGACTTGGATCCAGAGGTTCATCATAATCAGATTTTGATTTTCAAACATTGGGTGGAAGAAAAACCATACAATGATCCTATGTGTATGTTGATAACCCTGGTGATTCTTCATAGTAGAGAATATAGATAGAAGTAGAATTCGGTTAATTAAGTTAAATAAATAAATTTAATTTTTTATTTTACTAAACATTCCTCCACATGGTCACTTTTATCTGAACGCCACACGTTTATGTATTTTAGGTTTCTCTGTGGGTCAACCGCATATTACATACTCAAATGTGGCAAAATATTTCAAATCTATGATTCTATATTAGAATTACACCATTTTTTTAAGATAATACATGTGCATAATACAAAAGATTTTTAATATTTTTAGAAAATTAATTTGAGGCTGATCGGGACTCATAATCCCATGCAATCTCTACACCTTACTCTGAAAATATATGTATCATTATAACAATGTATTAAAATTTAAAAAGGTCTCTACATTATTCCTACCATCAATATTTTCATCCCTGAAAAGGAAAACTAAATAAAAATAGAAGGATACTAATCCCACATCTATCTCTCCCACCCTTAAGATAATTCATGAAATCTCTTAAGCTACCACAACACTCAAACAGAGTGGATGGTCCATAAACATTGGGCTCTCTCCTACTGATCCTAGATACACTGATGAGTTCTTCACAAACTTGGATACATCCTCCATGTATATCTCTTCATAGTCAATGATGTTCATATGGTCATGTGTGTATCTTCTTAGATGTGAAATGAGATAGTCATCATGGACCTACCTCCTTTGTGGGGGTAGTGTGAGGTAGTAAGCAGACACAAAACCCTCTATAAGATCTCAAACATCCCAAAGAACCTCACAGATATCTTTCTTCCCTTGTAAAATTTGTACAATTGCGATTGTGTGGAGGTCACCGGGAATATATGGTCTCCCTATTTGAACTCAAAGGGAATTTTATGTCTATCTATGTATGATGTATTCATACTCTGATCTATCCTCATGTACTCATGGAAGACTTGGACATTCTCTGTCAACTTCTTCTCCATCTCTAGATGCACAATAGATGGCTCTATAATCACTATCTAGAAAATTGGTGAACTGTACGGTCTCCCGTACAAGGCCTCAATAGGTATCATGGTGATAATAGAGTTGCAGATATTATTATATACAATCTCTACTAGTGGATAATGATCCTCCCAGCACCATCCAAAGTCTAAAATGAAATCCCTCAGCATATCTTTCAGAACCTATATAGTGTGCTTAGTCTACCCATTTTTCTTGGGATGAATTCTTGTAATCATCCTCATTTGGTTCTTGAATACACCATATTGGCCTCTCCAAAATCATTATGTAAACCACAAATCAATTTTAGATTGTATAGTCGATGGATCCCCCTGATGGAGAAAAATATTCTATATGTACAAGTACCTTTAATTATCCACTAATATTTGATCCATAATATAATGAAAGTGAACCGACATGATGAGTCATTCTACTATCACCCTGATGGCAGCATGGCCTCTTATTGTCCACAAAAGCCCTTTCATTATGTTCATGGATATTTTATCCATTTCAAATTCAATATCTCAAGGTGTTGTAACAAACCTACCAGAACATGTTTCTCATCCTTCACCTTCTAATATGTTAGGCACCATGAGCTCAACTCTTCCATTATCTATCTCATTATGGTCAACCAAAACTACCACTAAAGGTCTGTGTACATCTTACCAACATTAGGATGTTCGTCAAAAAGAGATGTGTGAAACTCCCTCATTACCTCCTCCCACATCATGACTAGGACAACAGTTTATCATTGGAAAAATAATGATGTGATTCTCTAATTTATAAAATCAACATTGTGAATATTTTTTAGGATATATGGTCTCTTATTACTTCTCAATAGATACCTCCCAATAGGGAATATCTCACACGCTGAAGGAGTAGAAGAGTAAACACCATCAACTGATGAAAAACTAAATCCTTTAGCTCAACCAGGGTTAGATGGAAGGAAGACAACTACACATATACATCATACATCAGTAATTCATCGGACTCCATAATAATGAAATATTCAACCATGCATCATTTACAAAGTGTATAGACTATCTTGATGTAACATTTCTACAAGAATGACATCAATTACCTATGACTTAGGATCATGTATCTCTTCCTGAAGACATACGTAATACTCTAATGGTATGAGTAAAAAAGTGCTCTCCCAAAGGATAGTGCCACCACATCCTCATAGAAAAGACTACCACTACCAGGTCTAGGTTTTGAGTCACAATGTTCTTCTCATGGTATCTAAACTACCAATAACTATAAGTGATAACTACCTATCTCTGTATCAACACATAGTCGAACCTAGCTCACGAGGCATCATAATACAATATATACTCCATATTATCATCAATTACTCTCAAAATAGTATCACTCTTCATCTTTAGACTCAAATATTCCAAGTCTCTCTAGCACTAATTAGTACAGGTAAATGGTTTCCCTTTCAACTTCAGAGTAGTCAATGGAGATGAAATCCAAGATAAGTGTACCCCAAAACTATAGTAATACCCTTTCAAGCTAAGAAAACTACACACATCTGCAACACTCTTGGGAGTATCCCATGAAATCACTTCATCGATATTTAATGGGTCCTCTTCTAATCCTTGTTTATAAATGAAATTACCCATAAAGTGAACAATATATATCTTGATCTAGAACATTGAGATATTTCCATAAATTTTGTTCTCCTGAATCAATTCTTGGATGATCCTCAAGTGATCCACATTCTCCTCCTACAATGTAGAGCATATGAGATTCTCATCAATGAAGAAACAAAAAAACGGTCTATGTGTGGCTATAATATTTGTTTAATCTAATGCATAGGAATGGTGAGGGAAAAAATTAAACCAAATGGAATCACCAGGAACTCATAGTCCCCATAGAGACATCATAATGTCATCATAAGAATAACATCCTCACAAACCCTTAATTAGTAGTAGTTATACTAGAGATAAATATTCTCGAACCATATATCACCTTTTAAATGATCGACGAGATAATAAATCTTGTGCATTGATTACATATTAATTATTAGGGCCTGGTTTAAGTATTGATAATCTATAAAAATCCATAAGACCCCATATGAGTTTTTCACAAACAATACTAGAGCTCCCTAGGGGGCACAATGGTCTGGATAAAACCCTTATCTCAATGGTCCTCCAACTATACTCATGAATATCAAAGCTTTCTTGGGACAATCTGATATGCCAAAAAAGATATCAATGTTTTACATGGGTAAAATTTGATACAAATATTTATCCCATACATTAGACGAAATCCCAGAATTTCCTTAGAGAAGGCATCCTTAAAAGCCTCCATCAATGAATGAAGAAAAATGATTGCGGGTCCTATTTCGCAATGGTAAAAACTCACAAAATCATGGGAGATGGGTTGAATCTTTATACTCATAGAACCAACTTATCCCACCATGATATCTATCTCTCCAATAAAGGATAATCTCATACCATCAATGTGAAGGAATATGAATCATCTATAATTACAATCAATCTCGTATAGACTGTGGAAAACCAATCCATACCTAGGATGACATCATAAGGTTCCATCATAATGACCAAAAGGTCCCATGAGAACCTTATCCACTAAGGAGTATCTCATACTACCCAAATGTATAAGATTTTGAAGAAGCATTTCTGATATGAACCTTAAAAAATGCTGGGAAAACACTTTTACATGGATCTCCACCTCTCATACCCAGAGAAAAGATAAGAAGGAACGAATCACACATGTCTATATTAATAGTAAATCCAGAGTAGAATAAATATATATCACATCTCAAATAATCTCTTGTTCAACTAAGTCATAATATTTCATATCCAACATTTTTTCACATCCAAGATGCAACTTCATGACGTCTCTTTGACATGAAACTCTCTTTCACCAATGCCTACTACAACACCAAGAAATATGGGGGAATTCACAATGATACTATAGTGGAATTGACATATCTGTTCCTTCCCAACTAAAACATCCTTTTTTATATGTATCCATCGTAGATCATATCAACAGGGTACTGTATAATGTCTATGAACCTCATAACATGCTCCGCATCTTCCAAATATCCTTGATGCATCACCAAAATATCATTAATCTAAATTAGTCACAAGAAATATGGGGTGTAATCCTCACATAACTACAGCAGCATATCAAGATATGTGATTTCAACTATTTATGCATCTTTGTAACAAGAATACACTAGTGCCGAACTACATCATGTAAAATTATAGCATCCAGCACAACCACTAGATTTTTCGATGTCATGATAATATTCGAGATGCACATAGAAAACTCTATACAATCCTCTATTTCATATGGATATGTATCACCACAGAACCATAACTACATATGGTTCTAGAACTCACAAAATTTTCTATGTCTGTTCACTTAATAAGCCTCCTCTGTTGGTATGATCTACGAGTCTATTGTTTGGGGTGCCACTATATATAAACATAAAGAAATAATCTCATGATATAAACCTAAACTAAGGCCATATCACTCATCAGATAATTATGACGATCTAGAACTGGTAACCTAGATGATTTTCATCATGAAATAATGCTAAAATTTTAATGAAGACATATCACGATCAGATAATCATATGTATATATACATATACAGTGGTGAGATGGGTCATATAGAACAATCGAAAGACTCAATCCTTTATGATGAATGTACAATTTATCATGATTAATAATGTCTTAACATTCCATGTTGTAAAGAAGTTCTTAAATGTCTTAGTGAATGTATACATCGACTGCCACACCAGTACTAGGTTCCCTACAATTGAAACATCACCTGAGACACCTTGAAACTATTTACCTAAATCCTCACCAAATCATTGTAAGGGGATTAATCCCCCCACAATAAAAAGGATTAATATAGCTCCAATAACAATCAGTCATGACATGGATCAATGGTGCATGAGCTGAAACTACCCCAATCCCACCTCCATAGGTTATGGGCTAGCAAAAATCACTGAAATGAATATTTATTACAGGAGGTATTTTCCTAATTTAAAAGTTTGCACAAATATGACCATCTTGCATAAAAAGTGTAAATGAATAAAAATATATAATATATATATTAATATCCATACATGAGAGACCCATAAAAAATACAAAGCGTACTACAATTTTAATTTAAATTTAAATTGAAAAAATACACACCCAACCTGATATATGTCCTCATCTTACAAAACTGGAAGAGACAAATGATCAGAGAGCCTAACTAATGATCTCTATACTTTAACTACCATATATGGTCTAATACTGTTGGTATCCCTATAATCCTATGTAGTCACTGCTGACCAATCCATTGTGTAAATAATATAGGACACATGCAGGTAAATACCCAATCATGGTGAGTATATACATACACAATAGAATTACCAAAAATCTAAAGGGGGGATAATAAGTGATATGATAGGAATATACAATTGACAACTCAACCCAAAGAAAGAGAGTAAAAAATATAGTGATATGTATACACATCAATATATATATATATATATATGATCAAAAAATAATACAAAATGAGGGTGAAATTGGAATTCTATATCACATCCCATCCCAAGAAAAGAGTGCCATCAGTTCCATAATTTCATCACCAATTCCCAACTTCTCACTCGTCTGTCGGAAGAGAAATCGAAGACAAGTCATACCACGCCACAATTCCACATATTCAGTGGATATAATATCTAGGTAGAGGACCCATTACATTGTATATTAAGAGGGTTATACTCTATATATATCTAGAGGACTCATGCCCTATCCAGGAAGGATGGTGCCACATATGTAATCATTAGAGGATCAATGCCCAACCCAACTAGAGGATGACACTCTAATGGATGGTAGATAGACCATTACAATAGCATATAGAGTGTGAAACTATAGTATTCAATAACTCATTGTCAAATACATCATGAGGGTTCCACTCATTTAGAAAATAAGCGACCCATTCCCAATCCAACTGTAGGGTGCCCATCTTATAATCGAGTAATCATGCACTGAATCCTTAGGAGGGTTCCACTCAGTGGATATTAAGAGGATCCATTCCCAATATACGTAAAAGTATTCCAATTAAATATTATATAAATTACCCATTCCTAGGCCAACTATAGGGTTCCACTCTAATCTATTTGATGATCCCGCCTGATCACTATCATCATTGAGCATCAAAAAAATAATCATCACACTAGGAAAAATTAACATCATATATAAAACTCTACTATGGATACCATCATCAATTTCTATATGGTAGCAAACATAATATAAGTTACTCGTGAACCAAAATCTGAGTCCAATAATAGGATATACGAGTGATTGATGTTTACAAAAAATATATGAAGTGGTAAATGTTGTGTAAGGGGACCCACATGACATGTGGTCCCTCACTGTTGGGATTCTATGTGACTGTTGGTACATCACTCACTAACCATGTAGTAATACATGGTATATAAGAGGACTTGTTGACATGCTTCAATCACCCAGAGTCATTCTTGTGCTCTTGTATATGTTTATAAAATTCTTCCCATGTTTTTGTACTTCAGTACATGATGTGTCCTTCCACACAGGGTTCCCCCCATGTCCCTATATGTGTCTTTACACATCAGTACATGACATGTTCCTAGCCCATTCCTCCCACATGGGGTACTACCCTTTTTCTATGCCACTAAAAGTTTCTACTAGGGTAGGTATACACATCATGTGGCCTAGACACATAGTTTTTCACCCTTAACATTCTAAAAAACCATGCATCCTAGCCAATGTGGAACTACGAAATGTGAGTTCTTTTAACTAAATAACGTATACTTGGTTTTTTTCTAGAATCATAGATATAATTCAAGAATTACAAAACCATCCTCATATCCTTGGACCTCACTTACATTCCTCCCAAAATTTTCGAAAAGGACACCGTTCATAATTTCCCGACCTTTAATGGCTAGAAATTGCATTTTGATTCATCCTTGTGGGTTCTTCATACGTCTGAAATGCTTCACATGCCTCCTATGTTGTGTTTTCATTATCTTATATCTATGATAAATGAAAAGATCACCCACATCATGAGATTCAGAAATTAATTACCATTTCATTCTTCACATTCCTATCCTCTATGATTTATATGGTTCGACCAAGAATGATATTTCCCAAAAACGTTGATCCATGGCCTTATGGCCCAAAGATGACGTATGAAAATAACATTTGGTGAAAAATCACAAAAAAAGATTTAAAAATAGTTTTCAATGAATTCTTGTGAAATTAGTTTATATGGGTTGTTTATGGTGAGAAATAAATGAATAATAATTCAAAACCATTACATACACACATATAAAGGCTTCCAATTGATGTTGACCAATGAAAAGGATGATCATGGTGAAACAGATTAATTAAATGGGATAGAATCGAAAAATTCACAAGTCTTATCTCAAATAATATTATTATCCATTAAAAATCATTATGTCCAATGATGAATAGGAGGTCTTGAATTCATTGTGCATCAATCATCCCAGATTCAATGGCTCATCATCATCATTGGAGTTGGATTCACCAAGGAGGGGTGAATTGAAAACCTCTAAATGATCATCAGGTTATTAGGATAACCCTAAAATTTCTTTATATGGGTGTATTTAATGAAAAATAGATTCATGCAAATTAAAATAACTAAATAAATTTATTTATTAATTTAACTAAATGCACCCATTGGTGACCAGGTTTATCTGAATTCCCCCTGACGACCAATATAATGTCTTGCCCAGGGCGAACCCTGTATTACAGATTAAATTGTGGTCCAATACTCTAAATAGAGATTCTATTTAAGTGTTTTCCAATTTTATTTAAAATTATCCTGGTTCTTATTAAAAAATATATTTAATATTATTAAAAAATTAATTCTAGGCACACTAGGCCTTGGAATCTTCCACTGTCTTACCGCATGACATGAAAAAAATATATCTAAATATTCAAAATTATTACATGAAAAAATGGGTCTCTAAAATATATAATTTTTGATTCATAATCATGATATAATACACTTATTATAAACATATTATTTCATACAATCATCTATTAATATATCCTTTATTTAAAATTATTGAGAATCTGAGCTAACCCTTTCTCATGTTTTCTTTCCCTTGGTCATGTAGAAAATATTTAAATAGGGTATGAATAGAGAGTGAATTATGTGAAAATATATTTTTTTGTGAGTTTTTATTGATCTTTCATGAAATAATATGATAATTTATCTATTATCTATATAAAATAAACATTTATAGTTTAGTCATGAATCACAATATTGTGTAATGAATGTTCATAGAAGAAGATATTATATTATTTCATGTTATTATTTGGGTGCCTCAGTTCGTGTTAAAGTAGATTTTAATTCATCATAAGATATTAGGATTAGAGAACATTGGTTAAAATGTTATGCAAAATATTATGTATAGGATAACATCATAATTTTTTGGTAAGTAAAAGACTATATGATTTCTTAGAAATACATCCCACTCTTGAAATTACATGTGAACGTTGTTTTCGGATACATACATCTTCGATTAACTGTCACAACCCGTCCTCGGGGTCCGTGTCGTGACTACCCCAAGCCCGACTTCCATAGTCCAGGGGCTGGCGACTAGCACCAAGGCGTAAATTCCCGATAAAAAGGGAAGGCATTGCCTTTGTAAAGTAAACAAACAACACAGATCATGCAAGCAGTAGAAGTAAATACTAAGGAAAAGCTGGTACAATAGTAAGTGCGGAAAAGTAAGTGGGCCAGTATACAAACCCAAACTAAAAGTAAAGTACAACTGGAAGGGAAAAATAGCAACTGAAAAGTAAAGCTGCAATGGCGAGCTGTCCACTGGAAATCCCACCTGAAGGGTGAGTAAAGATAGCCTCCTCTGATCCTCGGGTCCAGCCGTCCGCTCCAAGTACGTCCCGCCCAGTGGTCCACCTTCAAGTACCCTCCTACTCCACAAGCCTCAACCACGATCAACGATGTCCATCGTCTGCAACCAACACAACGTTGTGCAGGCATTACCCGTGCAGGGGTGAGTATAAGCTACACAGTAGGGACCCCGAGACCCCCGTAGGTCTCCCCGAATCCACAAAGGATGACCCACAAAGGAAGGATACAATCACGAAGTAACATCCAAAACTACTTAGGTATATGCCCATACATATACCTAAGTCATCAATTCTCGTTCGGCTCCAATATCCGAGCCCATGTACAACCCCGACCACATAGGAAAGCAAAACGTAATCCACACAGGATTTCTCAACATAATCCACAAGGGAAATCAAAATGTAATCCACACAGGATAGCACAACACAATCCACAAAGGAAAGCAAAACAGGATTCAGCTCAAACAGGTATACTTCTTCGTATGTCTATAGAGATGATTAGATATTGCCACTGATTCATCTAAGCCGTCGGACCCACAAAGGATCGATAGGTACTAACCCCCGCAATGACCCACAAAGGATCGATAGGTAACTAACCCCCGCAAAGACCCACACAGGATCTGTAGGTGCTGGCTCACACAGAACCGATGAGCGCTGACCCACACAGGATCAGACCCACATAGTATCGGTATCCCTGATCCACATAGGATCGCTGAGTGCTGTAGTCGTCGCCGTCGAATCCACTGAGGATCTCTGTACATTCGTCGTCATCACAGTCGCAAACGCAGCCAGCACTAGGGTCCCCGCACAAAGAAAGCTCGTTCGGAAGGGTCCGCTCCACGATCCGAGAGGCTGATACATCAAATGACACAATTTAAGGAGTTGATGTATCCAAAAGTTCTGTATCATCAACAGGAACTCAACGTCACAGACGGCGCGACAATTAGACGCCTGGTCTAAGAGTTATTGGCTATTTCGTCCCAGGGGCCCGATTGGTTTTTAAGTCAAATCCAACACGACCATACTCCACCTACGTACAATACCCAGGCGGAGTAAGCCAAAAGATCCATCTCACTAAGGGGAATCCAACCAAGTCGACGGCACGTCAATCGGACGTCCAAAACTCAGGTTATAAGTCTTTCCACTCCGAGGGCCCGGTTGATTTCTTGTATGAACCAACCCAGATGGACCCAAAGTTCTCCGAAACCTTCATTGCGATATACCGAAACGACCTTCTCGATCCAAGGATCGCATCGCCGTTGACGGTGCATCGATCGGAGGTCTGTATCCCGAGATATGGACAAAAGACCCAAAAGGGTCCGAAAATGAGGGTTTCGGGCCCGGACCGACCCAGCCGGCTGGGGGTTTGAACCCCCGGCTTTTCTCCTATTCGGCCAGCCCACCCCGGCCGGCCGGTTTCTGCCGCCACGGGACCGGCGATGGGCGGACCCCTCCCTACTCCGACGCCGGCGACCCGTTTCTGTCCGCCGGTCCTGCTCCGACGCCGGCGGCCTATTTTCGTCCGCCATTTCCCATGCTCCACCACGGCCCGGTACCGGTCACGGCCTTCATTCGTCCTGTGCAGCGCGACGGCGCCGCACCCCTATGCCGCGGCCCCTCTACGGCCGCAGGACTTTTGCGGTCGTGTTTGTGCCATCCGGCCCCCTCTCGTAAATCGATAGCAATTGGTCGTATTTCCACGAAGAACGACAAGGTAGAATTCACGAACAAAATAAAATAACCCCTACCTCATGTGAGCTTGAACGGAGGTTCGTCGAACGAGGATTCGTCACGGGAAAAGACGTCGTGAAAGAAGATTTTGACGGCATCGCGGTTCACGGTGTCGCATAATCGGTTTCCGAGAACTCGGCGTTCTTCATCGGAGACCGAATCGTTCTTCGCGTTCTTCGTCGAAGATGAAGAAGTTCCTCATGTTCCTTGGCTTTTCTCCCAAAGTTCACACAACAAGGTTCAACCACAAATAAAATAAGTTCATCTACTATTTTATTAACATAACATTATCTTTTGAATTTCAGTAGTTTGAATTAATTCCACTTAATTAATTCATGACAAGTTGTCATACATAATGGTGAGTTGTGGGGGTATAATAATGTGAAGGGGTGGGGTTTGTGTGGGCCCCACCACCCTCATAACCTCCCTTTGGATTTTGGGTAGTTACCCAACTTCCACCCAAAGCTTAAACCACTTAATGTAAAAATAAAATTGTTGCATAAATTTTATTTTACCTTCCCCATAAATTAACAATTTCTCTCATGTAAACGCAACTCCGAAAATGGCGTTCCTAAGCAATTAATGGCGTTGTGGTTCCATCGGTGCCCTCGGAATTCGATTCCGAGCATCGGTTCAAAAGATAGAAATTCCCGCTCGTTCGTTCACTGAACGTACCTGAGCTAAACTTTGGATAGAAATTCCGGGCACACCGGGCCTCGGAATAAAGTGCCGTCAGAAACTGCGTTCATGTAAAATCCAAAATAAAATTAGGAAAACAATTTCCTTGAATTTTATGGGTCTTTACATTACTCCCACATCAGGTCTTTACATCCCCATAAAGATACATCATAAGCTCGGGAAACAAATGTGGTTACTGAGCATGCATCTGAGCCTCCCGCTCCCAAGAGCTCTGCTGGAGGTTCCCATGCTGCCATATGATGCGCACTAGAGGAATCGACCATCCACGTAGGACCCACTCCTATCGATCCTCGATCTCCACTAGAACCTCCGTAAAAGTCACCCCATCATCAACGTCTATCTCCCCATGGTCAATGATATGTGTCGGGTCATGCACGTATCTCTTCAGCTGAGATACCTGGAAGACGTCGTGCACCCGGTGCAACTGAGGTGGAAGAGCCAGGCGATAAGCCACCTCGCCAATCCTGTTGATGACCTAGAAGGGTCCTATGAAGCATGGAGACAACCTTCCTCCATGGAAAAATCTCTGTAATCCACGTCGAGGTGAGATACGAAAGAAGACGTGGTCGCCATCCTCGAACTCTAGTGGCCTCCACCTCCTGTCAGCATAAGACTTCTACCGGCTCTGAGCTGTCCTCATCTACTCCTGGATGACCTGGACCTTCTCTATCGTGGCTTGGACCATCTCTGGTCCCATAAGTGCTGACTCCCCAGGGCTTGTCTAGCACAAAAGAGATCTGCAAGGTCGGTCGTACAATGCCTCGTATGGTGCCATCCCAATGGTGGAGTGGTAACTATTTTTGTACTCGAACTCCACCAAGGGTAAGTGGTCCTCCCTGCTGCGACCAAAGTCGAGGACACATGTGCGAAGCATGTCCTCGAGAGTCAGAATGGTCCTATCTGTCTGACCATCCGTCTTAGGGTGAAAGGCAGTGCTCAGACGTAGCTGCGTCCTGAGCGCCTCCAGCAACCCCTTCCAAAGCAAGTAAGTAAAGCGAGCATCTCGATCGGAGACGATAGATGATGTCACACCATGAAGCCGCACAATCTCCTGAATGTAGAGTCATCCCAAGATCTCTATTGACCCCTGCTCTCTGATGGGTAATAAATAAGCCGACTTGGTGAGTCTATCGGCAATCACCAAAATGGAGTCGTGACCTCTGGAAGTGCGTGGAAGTCCAGTCACCAAGTCCATAGAAATCCCGTCCCACTTCCACTCCGGGACCTCCAAGTGCTGTACCAAGCCTGCTGTTACCTGATGCTCTGCCTTCACCTGCTGGAAGGTGAGGCATCGAGAAACGAACTCTGCCACAACTTTCTTCTTGCCCGGCCACCAGTGTTGTTGTCTGAAGTCCTGATACATCTTCACCACTCCAAGAGGTACATCCAAAGGAGAAGTGTGAAACTCTCTCAGCACCTCCCCTCGTAAAGAAACCGGTACCAAGGTACGTCCCTTGAAAAGGATGTCGTGCTCTCCTCCAAAGGAGAAACCATCATGTGCCTGTCTTGAGGATATCTATGCACGCCGCGTGTCACAGTCAGCGTCCCCACGTTGTGCCTCTCTGACCCGCTGCAGTAGTGGAGGGGTGACTGTGAGAGACTGAAGGAAGGCTGCTCCATCTCTATCCATGAAGGATATCTGCAAAGAGGCTAGCTGATCTGTCGCCTCCTCAAGTAGCTGAATGCCTGTCCTCCTGCTGAGAGCATCAGCTACCACGTTCCCCTTCCCAGGAGTATAGACTATATCAAAGTCATAGTCCTGGAGTAACTCGAGCCATCTCTGCTGTCTCAAGTTCAGGTCCTTCTGAGAGAAGATGTACCTGAGACTTTGATGATCAGAAATGACTGTAAAGTGCTCTCCCATCAGGTAGTGTCTCCATGTCTTCAGAGCGAAGACCACTGCTGCTAACTCTAGGTCGTGGGTAGCGTAGTTCTGCTCATGTGGCCTCAACTAACATGATCCATATGCGATCATGACCCACTCCTGCATTCGGAAAAATCCGAGTTCGGTCCCTGATGCATCGCAGTAGACTACGTACCCTACTCCCTTCTTAGGGAACCTCAAGATAGGTGCACTGGTCAATCTCTGTCTCAGCTCCTGGAAGCTCTGCTGACATCTGTCTAACCGCACAAAGGGTTTCCCCCACTTCGTCAAAGCTGAGAGTGGGTCCGCAACTCTGGAGAAGTCTGGCACAAATCCCTGGTAGTATCCAGCTAGTCCAATGAAACTCCGCACCTCCGTCACGCTCCTGGGTGGCTCCCAAGCTAGCACTGCCTCAATCTTCGCAGGATCCACTGCAACTCCCACCTCAGAGATGACGTGTCCCAAGAAGTGGAACTCACGTATCTAGAACTGGAACTTTGAAATATTACCATAAAGATGGTGCTCTCGGAGTGTGTCTAGTACAACCCGCAAGTGGTAGGCGTGCTCCTCCTCGGTGGTCGAGTAAATCTAGATGTCGTCGATGAAGACCACGACAAATCGATCGAGGTATGGCTGAAAGATCCTGTTCATGAGGGCCATGGACACTTTTGGGGTATTGTTTATGCCGAATGGCATAACCAAGAACTCATAGTGGCCATACCGACACCTGAAGGCCGTCTTTTGCACATCCTCGTCCCAAACTCTAAGTTGATGATAGCCTGACCTGAGGTCTATCATTGCGAACCACCGTGTTCCCTTGAGCTGATCGAAGAGGTCATTGATCCTCGGTAGCGGATACTTGTTCCTCACTGTCACCTGGTTCTGGTGACGATAGTAGGCACAAAGTCGTAAGCTCCCGTCTTCCTTCTTGGCGAACAAAATTGGGGAAGCCCAGGGTGAAACACTGGGTCGGATGAACCCCTTGCCCTGTAAGTCCTCCAATTGTACCCGTAGCTCTCGAAGCTCAGAGGGGGCCATCCAATATGCTGGAGTTGATATTGGGGTTGTCCCGGGGTACAGGTCAATATAAAATTCTACCTCTCTGCGAGGAGGTATCCCTAGAAAGTCGTCGGGAAAAACGTCCGCATACTGATCCATCACTTCAGGAAAACTAGGACTCCGCGGCTCAATTTCTCCTAGGATGAGGCTAGCCAACTGATGAGTGATGGGTTGTGCTCTCCTACGCGAGAGTCCATCCTGTGCTACGAAGGCTCCCTTCTCGCCGGTGAAGGTGAACCTGCTCCCGTCGGTGCGTACACATTTCACCTTGCGCCTTGCGCCTAATACATTCAATCTGAGCATGGACTGTAGATAACCAATTCATGCCCAAGATGACGTCATAAGGCCTCGACGCCACTACAAGAAGATCCCAGCCAAAGCTCTCGCCTCCTAGAGTAAGCTCACACTGCCGGCACCAGTGCGTAATCATCGAGTCTGCTACCGTAGGAGTCTCTAGCCGTAAGGATCGAGCCAACGGCTCTGTCGGAATCTCCAAGCTCCAAAAAGGGCAGCAGCTATGAAAGAATGACTCGCTCATGTGTCTATATGTACTACAACAAGGGTGGAATAGACACAGATTGTACCTTGAATCATCTCGGGCACGCCGTGGTCGTAGGCCTCCGCTGCCTAGAGCTATGCCTGTCTCTGCCCGCCAGCTCCCTGTGGTCGGGGTGGACCTCCTAGTGGTGGTGGTGGTAGAGCCTCAAAGCGTCGCCCACAACCTATCTGCTCGGCCAGCTCCTCTGCCTCATCCACCTTCTCCTTGCGGACTGCCACGACCGAACCTCTCCCTATGCCTGGGTGGTCCCTAAACCTTCTGCTGCTCCTCGGCACGGCGGGTCGGGCAGTCACCAGTCATGTGGCCCTGCCCGCCGCATGAGTAGCACTTCCTGCCTCTCGAAAGACCGGCTCCGTGATGTGTGCCCCGCACTACTGAGCCAGTGTCCTAAGGTCGTCTTCTTGAGTTTCTAGTCTGCCTAGACCCATGAGTCATCCGTCGACTGCCTGCTGCAGAAGACTATGCTACATGCTGCCCTTCGGTGGGTCTCGGCTCTGGTTTTAGACTCAGCAAGAAAGCTCTCGATAAAAAGGGCTTTCTCCAGTACTCTTTTCTGGGTCGGAATGCTGCGGGAGATCAGCGATGCCCTGATCTCGTGTCTCAATCCCTGCTCAAAGGTCTGGGCCCGGACGAATGGGTCCCGTACCATGTCTGTTAAGTAACGCGAGAGATCGGTAAATCTCGCCGAGTACTGGGCGACTGTCAAGCTGCCCTGCCGCAGCTGAAGAAGCTCCTGGATACACACCGCACAAAGGGTGTCTGGGATGAACTCCGAGCGGAAGAGGCTCTCAAAGTCCGTCTAGAGGAGAGATGCCTCATCGTGCACCTGGAGCATCAAACTCCACCATCTGCTTACTGCCGTGTGCTGTAGGCTCGCTGCAAGGATCACAATGAGGTCTGCTGGTGTCCTCACTAACCTAAAAACTCTCATCACTGCCTCCATCCAATCCTTGGTTGCCTGGGGGTCCGTCTCCCCACAGAACCTGGGTGGTCGCTGGCACTGGAACTCGTGTAGTGCACTAAGGCGGCGTGAATTGTCAGTGTCTAGGGCTGGAAGCATTGGTGGCTCGGCGGGTAGAGGTACCGCCGATGCCTCAACTGTCAAAGGGCCCTGCACCAAGGCCTCGTCGCTCGGTGGGCTTTCATCACGCACAACTCTCAGAACCCTAGCTGGTTGCCGTCGTGGGGCCATCCTGAAAAGGAAATAGGTGTGCCACGATCATAATAGTATACCTGGTGAGCTGACACAAAGTAATCACAAAGAAAACTTCAACCACACATGCAATCAATGTTTTCCTGCATTAAGTCGGAAATCAGAAGTCAGGGTCCTGGTGTACGGATACGTCAGCCGCCGCACCAACACTGGACTCCTTGGACTAATAACCACGCCCAATACGCTTAACACTATTGCTTCATAAAGAAAAAGATCAGAGTCCCATGATCTGTGGTAGAACCGAACTCCTCTGATAACAATTTTTCACGACCCATCCTCGGGGCCCATGCCGTGACTACCCCAAGCCTACCTTCCATAGGCCAGGGGCTGGTGACTAGCACCAAGGCGTAAATTCCTGATAAAAAGGAAAGGCATTGCCTTTGTAAAGTAAAAAAACACCACAGTGCAAGCAAGTAGTAGAAGTAAACACTAAGGAAAAGCTGGTACAACAGTAAGTGCGGAAAAGTAAGTGGGCCAGTATACAAACCCAAAATGAAAGTAAAGTACAACTGGAAGGGAAAAACAACAACTTAAAAGTAAAGCCGCAACACCGAGCTGTCCACTAGAAATCCCACCTAAAGGGTGAGTACAGATAGCCTCCTCTGCTCCTTGGGTCCAGCCGTCCGCTCCGAGTACGTCCTGCCCAGTGGTCCACCACCAAGTATCGTCCTACTCCGCAAGCCTCAACCACGATCAATGTTGTCCGTTGTCTGCAACCAACACAACGTAGTGCAGGCATAGCCCATGAAGGGGTGAGTATAAGCTACTCAATAGGGACCCCGAGACCCCCGTAGGTCTCCCAGAATCCACAATGGATAATCCACAAAGGAAGGATACAATAATGAAGTAACATCCGACACTACTTAGGTATATGCCCATACATATACCTAAGTCATCAATTCTCGTTCGACTCCAATATCTGAGCCCAAGTACAACCCAGAACACATAGGAAAGCAAAACGTAATCCACGCAGGATAGCTGAACACAATCCTCAAAGGAAAGAAAGACGTAATCCACACATGATAGCACAACACAACCCACAAAGGAAAGAAAAACAGGATTCATCTCACACAGGTATACTTTTTCGTATGACGTTAGAGATGATCAGATATTGACATGGATTCATATAAGCCATCGGACCCACAAAGGATCAATAGGTACTAACCCCCGCAATGACCCACAAAGGATCTGACCCAAAAAGGATCGACAGATAACTAACCCCCACAAAGACCCACACAGGATCAGACCCACACAGGATCTGTAGGCGCTGGCTCACTCAGAACCGCTGAGCGTTGACCCACACAGGATTGAACCCACATAGGATCAGTAGCACTGATCCACATAGTATCACTGAGTGTTGTAGTCTTCACCATTGAATCCACTATGGATCAATGTACAATCGTCGTCGTCACAGTCACAAATGCAGCCAGCACTATGGTCCACGCACACAGCAAGCTCATTCGGAAGGGTCCGCTCCATGATCCGAGAGGCTGATACATCAACTGACACAAAGTCTGGAGTTGATGTATCCAAAAATTCTGTATCGTCAACAGGAACTCAACGTCGTAGACGACGCGTCAATCAGACGCCCGGTCTGAGAGTTATTGGCTTTTTCGTCCCAGGGGCCTGGTTGGGTTTTAAGTCAAAACCAACCCGACCATACTCCACCTGCATCCAAACCTCGGGCGGAGTAAGCCAAAAGATCCGTCTCACTAAGAGAAATCCAACCAAGTCGATGGCACATCCATCGGACGTCCGGAACTCAAGTTATAAGTGTTTCTGCTCCAAGGGCCTGATTGGTTTCGTGTACGAACCAACCCGGCCTAACCCAAAGTTCTCTGAAACCTTCAGTGAGATATACCGAAACGACCGTCTCGATCCAAGGATCACATCGCCACTAACGGTGCATCGATCGGAGGTCCGTATCCCGAGATATGGGCAAAAGAACCAAAAGGGTCCAAAAACGGGGGTTTCGGGCCCAGACCGACCCGGCCCGAGACCCCCTGGGTCGGCCCGAACCGGGTCGACCTGAACCGGGTCCGGGTCGGCTCGGATGGGCTCGGCCCGGCCCGGCACACTGGCTCGGCCGAACGGCCGAGCCGTTCGGTTTGCGGGGGGGGGGGGGGGGGGGGGGGGGGGGGGGGGGGGGGGGGGGGCGCTGCCCCCCCGTGTTTTGTAACCCCCCCCCCCTTAATGGGGGCCGCTAGCTAGCCGACCGGGGGTTTGAACCCCCGAATTTTCTCTTGTCCGGCCGGCCCGCCCCGACCGGCCGGTTTCTGCCGCCACGGGACCGGCGACGGCCGGTCCCCTCCCTGCTCCGACGCCGGTGGCCCGTTTCCGGCCGCCGATCCTGCTCCGACGCCGGCAGCCCATTTCTGGCCGCCGTTTCCCATGCTCCGCCGCGGCCCGGTACCGGCTGCTGCCTTCATTCATCCGGTGCGCCGCAACGGCGCCGCACCCCTACGCTGCTGCCTTTCTCCGGATGCGGTGCTTTTGCGGTTCTTCGGCGCGGCGCGACGGCGCCACGACTTTGTTCAATTTCACGGGGCGGCGCGACAGCGCCACGCATTCCTTGCCGCACGATCGCGCGCGGTGCGACGGCACCGCGCCATTTCCATTACAACCACATTAGAAACAATAACATGGAAATAGGGAGGAGGGTCGGCCGTGTTTGTGCGGTCTGACCCCATCTAGTTAATCGATAGAAATTGGTCGTATTTCCACAAAGAACGACAAGGTAGAGTTCACGAACAAAATAAAATAACCCCTACCTTGTGCGAGCTTGAATGGTGGTTCGTCGAACCAGGATTCGTCACGGGAAGAGAGGTCGTGAAAGAAGACGTTGACGGCGTGGCGGATCACGGCGTCGAGTAATCGGTTTCCAAGAACTCGGTGTTCTTCGTCAGAGAATGATGTGTTCTTCGCGTTCTTCATCGAAGACGAAGAAGTTCCTCAAGTTCCTTGGCTTTTCTCCCAAAGTTCACACAACAAGGTTCCAACCACAAATAAAATAAGTTCATCTCTTATTTTATTAACATAACATAAACTTTTGAATTTCAAGAGTTTGAATTAATTCCACTTAATTAATTCATGACATGTTTTCATCCATAATGGTGAGTTGAGGGGGTTTAAGAATGTGAAGGGGTGGGGTTAGTGTGGGCCCCACCACCCTCATAACCTCCCTTGGGAAGTTTGGTAGTTACCCAACTTCCACCCAAACCTTAAACCACTTAAATTAAAAATAAAATTGTTGCATAAATTTTATTTTACCTTCTCCATTAATTAACAACTTATCTCGTGTAAACGCAACTCCGGAAATGGCGTTCCTAAGCAATTATTGGCACTGTGGTTCGATCGGTGCCCTTGGAATTCTATTCCGAGCATCGGTTCAAAAGTTAGAAATTCCCACTCGTTCGTTCACTGAACGTACCCGAGCTAAACTTCAGATAGAAATTCTGGGCACACCGTGTCTCGGAATCAAGTGCCGTCAGAAACTGCGTTCATGTAAAATCTCAAAGAAAATTAAGAAAAACTTTTCCCGGAATTTTACGGGTCATTACAATAACATCCAAGAAAATAGTTGGTTGAGTATATCAAAATCATCATTCTAGAGTATGGTTATTGTAAAATTACAAAAAATATTATTTTAAACTCACGTGGTATATGATTGGGTTAATTCAAATTTTTATTTTGAAACATTATAAATTTTTTTAATATAAAATGACCATGGATAACAAATGTTAAAACAATGGTTTTATAGCTTAAAAATAAGGTGTAATTATTTAGACAATCTATAAGTATTTTTTCATGCTTGAATTCTTTGTCAATATGATTATTGTTTCTCACACCATTATTTTTGGTTTTATTCGATGGTTAGAACAAGGAGAAATCCTGTTAACATTAAATGTCACGATTTATGGAATAATTATCCCAATGATAGTCTAAATAATATGGGAACTAGAATACAAAATTATTTGATTATTCCTAACAATCTATCATGTTATATGAATAGTTATATCTAATTGGGTGTGATTACTAACACAAATAACAAGATGAAAATATTGTTTGATTGAAGTTAAATTGATAATGACTATAAAAGAAAGAATATTCCTTTTTTATATGTTGATAATGTGGAAATAAGCACAAAAAAGAATGTCTAAAAGGAAAGGGATGGCGTTTTTGTATATAAATTAAGGGAATCGAGAAACTAATTTTCAAGGAAATTTACTTCTTATGTGTGGGGAACATTGGAATCATCCAACTAAATTACATAATATAAGGGTTATATACTAGGACAATGAAGGTATTATTCCATATTAATTATTAATGTTGAATGACTAAAGTTTTTATGCATTATGATTTGAGAATTGTGTTGTATAAGTACTTGACCAGTGATATTAAATTTTTATTAATCAAGAAACATCGAATGATTTTATTGTTGTGGTTTTTTATTATGTATTTAAAACCACATGCTGAATGGTATTTGAAACCTAGAAAATAGATTAAGGTTATATTTTTTGAAAACAAATTATTAATGGATAAATAAAACCTAAAATGTTCCTAATGGTGATATAATAATGTTTACTGAGGATGCAAATATTTTTGATGTTGATAAATTGTATTTTATAGTATTGGTGACCTTGAAAATGACTTGTGATTTGATGTAAATGTTATTTGTGATCAATTTTATTGCATTTTTGAATGTATGGAATATAATCAATAGTTTATTATTTTATTTATGTAATAAGGATAGAGATATTTTTTCGGAATCTTATATGTCTCCATTGATTTTTTATGGATATTCATGTCATTAACATGTTTTAAGAGAATATATAATCACGACATTGAAATGTTTGGTATATGAAATTATGAGATAGTATAGGATGTTTGGGGATAAATGATATAGATGAACATTGAAAAATATAAGTGATCAAATATTTCAAATTTTTGGGTCTAGAATATATTCATATGTATTTTTTAATAGTATTTATTTTAGACATTTATCAAATTTATTAAGTTAAACATTGGCAGTTTTGGATATTAATGAATTAAATTTATCTATATTAGATAAAAATTGGTAACTATTTTGGTTTTCATAAATATTTAGATGCATATTAAATTAATTATAGATCTTATAATCCTTTAAAATTAAGTTTCTATTCTTGAAACATGAAATATTAATCTTTTTACTCATATATTATAGTAAGAGATGCGATAAAACTAAAATTTGATCGAAGAAAACCCAATTGATGGAATTTTTCTTATGAACTGGAAATAAGTCAAGAAAATATATTTTTTCATGTACTCTATCTTTATCGTTAAATAAAACTACATCTTTATGATTAAAATCTTGAAATAACAATACCATTATTTTACCTTAATATTTTATTAATTTAAGGCCTTTTAACACCGCATTACATTATTTTGTTTTAGTCATTAAAATTTACATGACAATGTACCTTTTCATTATCTAGGAGTCCATGGGAATTATTTGTCTAATCCTTGTATATATTTTAACATACCATTAATGTTATCCATATCTAGAAACCTAACTATCTTTTCTATTAGGTAACATTTATCTTCCCTAATTGCCATTTTGATGGTTGTTTTTATCCAATTATATGATGTGGGGTTTTGAAAAATGTATTTTCAAATATTGAATATTTGATAACCAAGATAAATGTTTTGATATGAAATTTATTTATGGGGGGAATAATTTTACTCAAAGAGATTTTATGGAATATTTTTCATTAAATAAATTTGGTTTCTTTGATTACATTCTATGCATATGAAAATACGTTTAGATGAACCATTGTATATATATATATTTTTTACGTGGTAATTATAGCATTGGTGTTAAAATTGGTGTCATGAATAATAATAAACATATAAATAGAAATATCTAAAACACTTTATATAATTCAAATTCATTGATTAAATCATAATAAATAAGAACTCAATTTTTATAATGGTCATTTTATTCTTCAAAAATAATTTAAAATTTTGGGATAAAATTTTATAATTAATTTCACCCCCATTATAATTTTTTTTGAAAAAATGATATAATATTTAAAATTATAATATAATAATGACCATATGGAATTTTTTTTTATTTTTTAAAAGGATTTATTTTTTCTATGGATAGTGGAAATGTTGATTTTAATAAAACTACCATTTATTTTCACTAAAAAAGATTCATAACAATAAATATTTGAAAAAAAATTAACATAAATCTAATTTATTTATAAATATTAAAATTAATTACCTAGTAATCCACTTTATACTTGATATTTTTTTATTTTTTTTGGCTGAAAAAACATTTTTCTAAAAATGATATCCTGTGTGTTTTTTGAATTAAATAAAAATAAATTATGTCACATGGAAAAATTTAATCTTGAAAAATAAAATCCATATTTTGAATCATGATGTTAAAAGTTTGTAAATATTTCTATTTTATTTTTGGTTATTATTAATAAAAACCCTGTTAAATAAATGTTACCTAGGTGATGGTAAAATAGGTAAAAAGGGTAAAAATTACAGGATTGATCTTGAAAATAACTATAACAAATTCCATTAATAAATTATATGAGGGGGTCTTGACCATCATTATCCATTATTTTAATATATGTAATGTTTTTTTATTTATCTTTGACAGTAGCATATAATTTTTTATGTAAATAAAAATACAAAAGGTCCCTTTATTGATTTTAAATTTATATTATATTTATAGATAGAGATAAAAATAATTTATGAATTAATATTAATGGATATATTTATCATAATGAAATATTTTTATTCCTATAAATTTATTTATAATATTTAGATATTATATAGTTTCATTAATGCTTATAAAATTGTTTCACAATGCATGTGAAGCAATGGAAATTTTAAATAAAATTAATACATTAAAAGTAATGTATTTGGGATGAATTATTGTTCAAAAATATCATTATAATTACTAATAACTTTTTATAGATGTATAAATTGATTATATTTTGATTACATTACTATAATTATGTCTCTAAAATCAATGTATCTGAATTGTACTTAGAATGACATTAATAGTAATTTGTGACAAATAATTATTTTAAATTCCCTAGAAATTATTACAATATTGAGAGCGGGAATTCATGATGATAAAAGGTATACAATATCACCCTTGAGCTATTTATTAGACAATTTGCATAATATAATTTAAATTAAGGCCATTATATATTGAAAACCTTTTTACCAAATTAAAGGTTTAAATTTGTTAAAAAAGGGGTTGAACCAAATGTTATAGATTAAAATAGTAGGTATACATATCAAATTTTTATTGGTTAAAGGTATTTAAAATATAAACTATATTATATTTAAAATTATGGAAACATGGTTTCCCATTCACTTGTAAATCAATATATATATATTTAAATATTTGTAAATATTCTATGTGTTTTATTTTACCCATAGATAAATGTACACCACTCCTCTATTTTATTTTAACCATCTGGAGTAAACTATGTTCACCAAACATTTCCCAAATCACTTATAAACATTCCTAGTCAGGATTTAGAAGTGATATTATTCTTAAAAGATCATTCTATGGGTACTTACAAAATATTTCTAATGGAGGTTTACATGAGAAAAGGTAATCATCCTACCTAACAACTTTTTATTTATGTATTCTTATACCTCATATAAATGTAACGATATGGCCTTAAACATTAATTAATCATGAATATTATGAAAGCAACTAAATATTTTAAATTATTTTTTACATTTATAGTTTATGGTTTTTTATAATTAGGTAATCAACCTTATATAAAAAATATCACATCCCAAAATGGAAACATACAATCAAAATCCATTTTTCCATCAATACAAAATCTTTATGATATAATAATATTAATTTTCATGAAACATCTTCAGAATTTTCTTCATTACTTTATTATTTTCTATATTTATCTTTAAAACTCTATGAACAATATTTTAAAATGTAATATTATCAAAAAAGCCTTAGTAAGGGAATATAGGAAAGATGGGAAGAAACCTATTATTCCATGAAAACATGCCAAAAAATTACTATTTTTAAAATAAAATTTAGGATAATAATGAATGTTTTATTACCCAATAAAAAAAATTATATAAAAAATATTTTCAGGAATTTGTTTATTAAATCTTGGCAAGAAAATAAATATCATAATTATTTATTTTCAATAATGAGAAATAGGTAAAAGTTTATAAAAAAGATATACATTTCACCCTTAATATGTAGCGTAAAATCCCCTTTAAACAAATTCTCATTAGCTTACCTGGTAAAATCATAAGTTTTTTTTTGAAAAATAATTGAATCAAGAATATATAAATTTAGAGTTATGTTGGTATATCATTTCTATACCACTCTTATTAATAAAATAATCCAACTGGTAAATTCCAATAATCTCTTTGGATAAACCAAACATATTAACTCTATCCCATTATCGAATTCATTAGAGTGATATATCGAGGTTTTCGATTCATGGTTTATAATGGAACCAAAAATAATTGGTTTATAACAGAACCACCAATCATAAAAAGTATTTCTAAATAAATATAAAATAATATTAATACATAAAATCGTTCTTTTCCATCTATATATTCTTTGCATCCAACACAAAGACATTTCAGGATATCTAAATATCAATTATTTATTGTTAAAGTGACCAGTAAAAGGTAAGGAATGATTTTAATTTATTAAAAAATGAAATATTGTAAGGGTATCTAGACATAACATATTGGTTCTAATAAGTGGAAAACCCTTTGAATCTGCAAATGATAATATAGAACATTCCATTTTCCTTTCTATAAAAACACTACATATTTCATATTTAAAAAGATTCCTTTTAAAAACATTTAATGGTGTTAATAAGTGACAAAAAATATACTTTATAATTTGTTTTTTAAAATAAATATTCAATGGTTGAATAATATTTATAATCTGGACAATGAATAAATTTTTTAATAATATAAATCCTAAAAACACTAAAAATTAGGTTTAAAGGAAATGTTTCCCTTACTATGGGTGAAACTCCTCAAATAATTTATTTATATTCCATACCAATTCGAATATGATACTTATTTACTATCCAAATAAAATTTATCATTTTTATAATTCATTTTATTTGATTTACATTTTATAAACAATTAATTAATCAATTAATTTCACATTTGACATTTTGATGCTATTCAGCTCTTATATCGCAAATGACTTTGGTAGGTTAACTACGGTCAAATTGGTCAGTATTCCCAAATATAAAAATCACTAATAATTAGATAATTATCATTTTTATATATCAATTATACTTTTTAAACCAACCATGAATGTAGGTTCTGAAAAATGAACTATGTTACAATCATGGAGATGGTAGGTCCAATGTATGCAAGGGTAATGTTTTAAATTATCAATGAATCTTATAGAATGAAGGTAAGTACTATTTAATATTTCATGAATTATTATTATATCGTAAATATTATATTATATATTTAAATTCAATTCTATATACTTGTGTTGTGAGGTGGTTATGAAAAATGAGTCACATCACTTCGTGGATGTGGTAATCCACACATACCCACAATAGAAATTATAAATTTTCAATATATGGAAAGGTAAGAAATATTATAATATATTTTTTACATATAAATGAAAAATATATCTTTACTATAATATATAAAAATTAATTCTATCATTATAACTACGTGTGAGAGAAGATGATGGAAAATAAAATACAACAGTTGACGATGCGGTAGTTCACCATACATACGAACGATGACTTCATTTTCAATACGATGTATGTTGATATTGATATAGGATATGATATTAAAATAATGAAATAAAATTATATGTATGATAATTGGGTTATTATTTAGTCATGTTAGATGAATATTTTATGCATGTATAATTATAAATTAAAAGACAACACTCGGTTAAGAACTACATATACTATTCATACATCCTCATTTTCTATTAAACCTAATCCCAATAAGGTTGGTAGTATACCTAAAATAATAAATCTACATCATAGGTATGTATGTTAGTATGGTATTGTATTGTAATTTGTTAATCCAATTGGCTATTGTAGTTTTCATCTGAGAGGAGAGGGAGTGACCTTTTATAAGTGAGGGGAGGTGCATTCTTGGATTTTTATAATGAAATTTAATTAATATAAATTAAATTCATTAATAATTTCAATAAAAATTGATAAAATAAAAATATAGGTCTATTATTACTCAAAACACTCTTATAAAATTAATTTTGGACAATTTTATGTGATGTTTTCAACTTTTTCACTTTGTTTTATCCCTCTTGCGAAACATTTGGAGGATTACTATGATATCAATATTATATATTTTTTGCAGTCATGAAATTTAATATAAACTAAAATGTGACCCATAAATGAAGCATGGTTTATAATATTAACCATAACCCCATCAATTATTCAAATATAGTGTTTTTATAAATTTTCAACCATTTGATAAAATATGTTTTATTATAAAATATCATTAATGTCATTTTTCAAAATGCATGAAATATTATAATAAAATATCTGTCTAATACATGTAAAATTATTAAAAAAATGAAATATATATGAACTAAAGAGGATATGATATTAATATAATCATAAAATAAAATTTAAACTTGTTTATATATTATTTTAAACCTTATCATTCAGTTAACCCCTTGGTCAACTAATTTTTACCATAACTATATTACTAAATTTTACAAAAATGTAGTGTTTTAATATTATATATAATTTGAAAATTAAATCATAAATGGATAATGGATGAAACATTTTACCATTTATAAAACTAGTTGTCCAATTTAACGTTTTTTGTTATTTTTAAATAATATTAAAAAAATATCTTTTAACATAAAATTTCATTAATATCATTTTTACATTACTCAGTTAATTAAACATTACAGTCATCTAGTTAAAAATAAATTTGAATATAAACCCATAAAAATACTCAATATATTACATTAATATAAAAAAAATTTGGTACATGTTAACTCACCCAAAAAATATTAGTTTCAATGTTTTTAAAATAATTCACTACATTTTTCTACTTTTTTCAAAATCAGTGTGAGGGCATTACTTAAGAATTTAATGTTATTATATCATCACAAAAAAATTCAAATAAATTACATCTATAAAAAATTATTTATAAAAAATATATAAATTAATAAAAAAATATTATTTTTTTAACTATTTCAAAAAATATTGTCAATATTAAAAGCAAGCGTGTGACATTTTGGAAATTATCCTTTACCTTGAATATTATAATGTTTAATTAGAAATATAAACTGTAAAAATGTACTATTTATTTTTTGAGTATTATAGATGAAATTTAAACCAAAGTAAAATGAATTAACGTTTTTAATTTAATTTAAGCCTTATCAAAGTATTTTTAATATTAATTACTCCAGTTTTCTTTTACCATAGTAACTGAAATTTTTTATGTTTATTGTTCATATTGATCATAAATTAATTGGAATAAATTAACTTAAATTAACTATACTAGTTTATAATTTGGAATAAATTTTATCAAAATCAATTAAAATATGTGGTAGAATTTAATTTCAAATTAATCCCTCAAAACATAATGAAAACCATTTTCGAAAAAAGGCATTTCTAAGTATAAAAATGTTTTTATATCAAATTAAACTAGAATTTCAATTTTAATAACATTTATTATAATATTTTTATTCAAATTAAAGAAAATAAATTTTAAAAATCTTCCATAATAAAATTTGACATTCTATGTACTATAAATGAAATGAAAATTTTTAATAAAAATCATTTTTTCACAACTTATTGAAAAATCGTCCTTTTCATAAAATTATCAAAAATTTATCCTAATATAATTTTGGTATCATCATTATATAATTGAGACAAATTTAATAAAATAAAACTTCTCACTTTCCATATAACATAATTATAATATTCACTCATAGAATGAAAAAAACTCATTTTTGAAGAAACCATATTTTTAAAGACTAAAATTAGTTTTCTACAAAAGTAAGTGATTATTTCCAATTAATTAATATATAAATTTTAAAAAAGTATAACATTTAGATAATTTTCATAATTAGTTTAATCATGTCTATACCAACCAATTTTATGAAAATATTATAACTATAACTTTTAAATAATAATAAATAATTGTTCGTTTAAGATCAGGGTTCTGTGTTTTGTAATCAATCAAACATTTTATTTTTAATTCTATAGATATTATATTCTATACACATTAAAAATTTGTATCATCACAATTTGAAAATTATCATGTTATTAATGTTTTTGTTATTTGAAAAATCTTATTTTGAAATCCCACATCATAAAGAGGGTTAAAACAATTTTCACTTCAAATGAGGGAAGAAGAAATTTGAATATCATCTACACTAACACATAACTTGGTTCCAAAATATGAGAACATTTTTAAGTAGTGAAAATATTAAAATGGTGGAAAACATAATGCCCAAGTAATGATGGATAGTAACATAGAACATTGAACACAATACAATAAATGATTAGCAGAATGTTAATGTCCAAAAAACCACAAATCCACGAGGTGTGAAAATGACCATCGATTCATTAGAAATGATGGTAATAAGATAAAGTTTTATTTCAATATACTTTTAAAATATTTGGTGAATCCCTTTTCCATCAAGACTAGTAACAAAAGAAAAAATACTTAGCAGACAATGTGAAATTCATCCTTCAACCAATTTTGACTACAATCTCATCTTTTTCTCCAAATTATTAGTATTCAAGATGCATTTTTCATAGCTAGTATACTAAAATCAATTTATAATGGCTAAAATACTTTCACATAAGGATAATAAGATATTCCTCCAATTATAATATATATAAAAACCATAATTTCTATCAAAATGTAGGTTAATTCTTAAAAATAAATAAACATTCACATGAAGAAATATAATTTTAACCTATAAAGCCACATAAATAACACCCAAAGTCCATCATACATAATTTGATATATAAATAACCTATAATTTCCTCAAAATATCCAAATCATGGTGTAAAACTGAAAAAACAAAAGGATTTGATCACATATTCTTCAAATATAAATTTAATACTTATCTCTACTATAAATTGACAGTAAAAATATTTTATACAAAAAAAGGTGTATGCCCGAATTGTATAATTTCCAAAAAAATGTACTAATCATTTCCAGAAATAAACTAAATCGTTGTAAGGCCACTTTAAAATCATATATAATTCGAACATATAATTCAACCTTTATCTCATCTTATATAATAATATTTTGTTTTCTTAAGTAATAAAATAGTCCCAAAAAATATAGTGAACTTATTCAAAAAATATCATTAATCACTTTTCAATTTCATGACTATCTATAAAATAGACCATATATTACCAAATTATAATATCTCATAATCAACAAAACATCAAATATAATTTAAAATCACATGTTTGTTAATACCTTTGTACTTATGAGAAAAATGAAATCAATTATTCCTTAAATAAAAATTTCACAGAAACACATACGAAACCTTAGGGTTTTATTACAAATAATGTCTCCCAAAATAATATTAATAATCATAAACTCACATCACATAAATCCTAAAATGGTGTATTTATGATTTTAAACTTATACTCAACCATAAAATTATATTAACTATGATGGTATTTTTAACCTTTTAGATAACCACACATGAAAACATTATAATATACAAAGTTATCTAAAGAATTTATCTAATACTATATATAAGGAACCAACCATAAACATTACATAATATTGAGTTTTAATTATAGAATTAAATATATTACACTTTGTATATGTTTATGATTTATATTTTTTGATAATTATTTTCCACCTTATATAAATACATATTATAAAATTAAGTGGAATCTTCTACTCAGTATCAATTTCTCATATGAAAAAAATTGTTTTCATATAACATGTTTTACATTCATGATATATCTTCATAATGTTTTTCTTGAATTCTTCATTGAACATATACATCCTTAAAATCATAATAAAAATATTTTAAATTTTTTTATTAGCAAAAAACCCATTTAAGGAAATATAAAAAAAAAGAATATAACTTATTATTCTATTAATACATATAAAAGTTCTCCTCCTACAAAATAAATGTTGGAATATAAATAAAAATTTTATTAACTAGGAAATAAATTTCTCTACCTAATATTTTTCATATATCTTTTGAAAATATATATTAAATGTAATAAAACTAAAAAAAATTATTTTTTATCAACCACAACTCATATCAATCTAAAAAATTTAAATTTAAACCTTAGGAAGTAGAAAAAACTCCCCTTTAAGATTAAGATCATTAACATTTCTTGTGAAATTATATTTTTTTTATTAAAAAATTGAACAAATAAATAAATTATTTAATTAACTTGATACATCATTTCCATATCACTATTAAAACGCTAATGACCTACCTAGTAAATTCAAATAATCATTTAGTAGAAACCTAACTAGTAAACTCCACCCCTTAATCGAATGCATTGGATAATTATATCGGGCAAACCCATTCTAGGTTTATAACGAACCCAACTATACATAGTTTATAGTAGAACCACCCAGCATTTATTTATATTAAATCCACCATCATCATAAATAATTCCCAACATCCATAACAATATAATTACACATAAAATTATTAATTTACATCAAAATATTATTTTCTCCTATAATAATAACATATCAGGTATTAAAATACCCATTTCATTCAATTTTTTCATGAAAATACTATGGAAAAAAGGTAAATAGGTTTTATATTTTAAAAAAATTGAAGTCTTGTAGTGGAATAAAATCATAAAATAATTATTAAAATCGTGTGAAAAATAATCTGCAATGTATATGATAAAATATAATATTTCTTTTTACCATTTTGTAAATATGTTCCATATAAAATATGTAAAAGGATTCATTTTGAATTCCATTGAATTAAGGTAAAAAATGTAAAATATCATTTATAATTTTTTTAGGTCTAAATATATACTTCCATATTATTTAATAATATTGAAATAAAAGAAAAATATTTAGAAAATAAATGATGAAAACATTTAAAGTGATATTTTTAATGTAATGTTTCACTTACCTGGGGTTGGACTCATCATATACATTATTCATCTCCCCAAATATTAAATTATATTAATTATTTACATTATTAAGAAAATTTTATTGTTTATTGTTTGTTTTATTTGATTACCATGTTATAATTAATTAGATAATAAATTAAATTCAAATTGGATGTTTTGACGATATCAGAATCATATGTATAAAATATATTTTTTATGTTCAGTATGGTGAAATAGAATATTATTACATCATATCTATAATACTAATCAGAAAATAATTATCATATTCATATATAAGTTATAATTTTCAAATCAACCATGGAATTTGGTTATAAAAAATGAATTTTTTTATAATCATCGAGATGGTTGGTTGTACGCATACATGAGTAACATTTCCAATTTTCAATGAAAATGATGGGAATAAGATAAGTATTAATTTATCATTAAAAAATATTCTCATATAATAAATATCATTTTATTTCTTTAAATAAACTTTTCTATACCAGTGATGTTAGTTTGTAATGAAAGATGTATCACAACACTTTAGGGAGGTGGTAATCGACACTTACACACATAATACGTTATCATATTTTAATGGATGTATATTTAAAAAAAGATTATATATTATATATATATATATTTCATGGATATCATATATATATATATATAATTCATCATTGTATCCATACATGATAAGAGCTGATGAAAAAAGAAGTACATCAGTTCACGAGGAGGTAGTTTGTTGTACACATGAAGGATGGATTCACTTCATATTGGATGGAAGGGGATATGAATATAAGTTTTTATATTTACAAAAGAATATATATATATATATATATATGGATAATTATTTTATCATTATTTCATTTTTATTTAATATGATTTGATGGAATTAAATTATGAAATAAAACAAAACATCTCGATTAAGAACTACACCTATTCATTAGCAAACCTCTATTGCATTAAATCATAACCCTCTAAGTTTGAGGTTATTGTCCATTATATTATATATAACATTGTTATATATGTTAATAATGAATTTGAGTATGTATATTTCAAAAAAAATGGATATTTTATGGTGCGGATCAGAGGACATGGGGAGTCCTTTTATATGCGAGGTGAAAGGAATTCTTTGATGTTCATAAAATATTAAATTAATATAAATTTTATTTAATTTAAAGTTCCAAAAAAATTATATAATTTTAATTATTGATTATTACGACTCTATATAATCTATTTCCACACAATTTTAAAAAATGTAGCAATTTATTTCACTCATATTTATTTTTTTGAACACCATTAACTATATTGATGATTATGATGATAAAAGTGGTTTTTACTCATTACAAGACATTAAAGTTTATATAGAAGGTCACATGATATATAAATGGACCATTAATGATATTTAAAATCATATAACATTACATTTGACGAATATATTAGTTTTATGAATTTTGAATCATTTAATTATATATTGTTTTTATAAAATATAATTAATGTTATTTTTAGAAATACATGAAATATTATAATATAAGTTGTGAATAAATATTCTAAAATGGTTATAAAATTTCATATATTAAAATATAAAGATTATATTGTATTAATATTACCATGAAATAACATTCAGATAGGTTTAGTTATTATTTTAAACATTATCTTTTGGTTTATCCCCTTGCTTTAAAATTTTTGACCATAACAATAGAAATGACTATTAAAATATTAAAGGGTTATAATTTTCATTATATGGTTAAAATTGGATCATAAATGAAAATTTTATAAAATTTTATAATTTTAAAATTCATAATTTTCTTTTTAAAATATTTTTATGTTTTTCAAATAATTTAAAAAGATATTAATTATCATGAAATATCATTAATATCATTTTTGAAACTATTCATTTATTTTTACATTAAAGTCATCAAGGTAGAAATTAATGAATAAAATAAAACTACCACATATTAATGATATATTATTTTGGTCTACAAAATTCGTGGGACACTATAACATAACAAAAAATAATATATTTATAGTTTTTCAAATAATTAACTTTATTTTTCTTCTACTTGTACAAGCACAATGTCTGTCTTGCATAAACATTTAAGTTTACTATTTCATTACTAAAAATATAAAATAAATTATAATTATAAAAAATAATAATTTATATTTAAAATAACCATTTATATCCATATATATGTTCACTTTATATATTCCAAATCATATTAAAAATATTAATTGTAAGATAGTGAAATTTTTGATGTTTTATATTATGTAATTAAACAGTCAATGATACATGTTAAAAACAGATATATTTAGACGTTTTTATGATTATTGATGTAATATACTCATAAAATTAAGTTAAGGATGTTTTGTTGAATTAATTTGAAACCTCATCACCTTATTTTTCACTCTAATTTACCCATTTTCCTTTTTATGGTAACAATATTTTAATATTGTTACTATTAATATTGGCCAAAAAATAATTTGATATTATTACCTAATAATATTATATTGATAAAAAATATTGAATACATTTTATCAAATTAATTTAATAGAACATTGAAAATTTAATCCCAAATTAAACACACATAATGCGTAAAAAAAAATTCCATAGAAATGTCTTCTAATATTTAAAAACATTTTTGTACCAAATTCAAGTACAATATTGATTCCCACGACATATATTAAATTATGGAGATTAATATGTAACTAATTAATTTTCAAAAATAATAAAGAGATATATTGATACATTGGAATTACAATAAAAGAAAAAATGTTTTTAATAAATTCTGTATTGTCAGTATTTATTTACAGATCAATCTTTTAAAAAAATTCAAAAAAAACAACCTAATATAACTTTTATTTGATGTTTTAAACAATTTTATAATTTTTATACAATAAAAAATCTTAAATTTCAAAAATTAATTAATAATATTCAATCATTAATATCAATAAAATCATTTTCTTTAAGGAGACATATTTTTGAAGATAAAAAAGACTTTACAATAAAATTGAGTGTTTATTTACTAATGACTAATAAATAAATTCATATTTAGTAATAAATTTAAATTTATTTCATTAAATGTTTAGTAATTTCTCCTATGGACCATGTAATACTTACGCCTATGGGAATTTTAAGGGTTTCACCTCACCCCTTGATAGGTGGATTATCAAAATAAAAAAAACGTGAAGGCATTCGGGAAATTGAATGGTATCACTCATGCATATAGGTAGACTACCACCTCTACATAAATATATAATTCATTTTACATCAACATCATTGATGGATGGTTATTTTGAGGATTTATTATTTATACATGATATTCATAAAATAATATAATTCGATAATAATAATATATTGTCAACCATCATATCATTCCATCCATTGAATAAATATAACATCTCTCATTTGTACATGTGAAATATCACCTCTACCAAGTGATGTGTTTCATTTTTAATTTCCTCTTTACATGAATCATGTTAAGGAATGACTTAATTATAAATATTATATGTATGATATAATATTTATTCAATATAGTTGACTTATTATTTACTTTTGTTTCATTCGAACCATTAAAAAATGGACGCATCACTTGTGCATACATAGAGATTATCACCTCCATGAAGTGAGGTAATTAATTTTTCATCAACAATTTATAAAAATAATTATAAATTTATATATTATGAATTAATATGATACTTATTTATATATTAATATTTTATAAACATTAATACCCTTACCAAGTAGAAATAATCAGAATCATCACACTAATACATACTTAGAAAAAGAACTAGTTTCCTGCCAAATGTTAATTTTGAGGAAGATTTATTAATAAATGTATTGTTATAATTTATAAAGGAATGATAAAAAGTATTGTATTTATTAATATTTTTACATAATATATTTATTTAAAATATATATTTATTATAAATGAGTTTCATATGTGTAGGAAGCAATATGAGAGTTTAGGCAAGGGTTTATCATCCTAGATTGCCTTCTTCTGGATATATGTTATGTTATGTTTTGAACCTATTTAATTTTATATGGTCGATATACATCCTGTTTTAAAATTTATATTTTGTAACTCCTTATTTTTGTGATATATAATGTTATAGTTTTTTCTTATTCTCTCATTGGTCTTATACTTTAAAAGTTACCATAGTGGTACGGGATTTATATTCCAATCCCGTTTTAATCAGGATTGTTTATAGTGTAATTTACATTAATAAAATTTTATGATACATATCTGAGAAACCCATATAATATTTACTGTCCTCTATTTTATTTTAATTTTTATATTTTAGTACTATTTCCCTCTTCTAGTCAACAAAATTTTTTGAAAAACAATTTTAAGAAAAGATAACCTTATTTCCTTATATTGAGTCGTAAAACAATTTTCATCAATATCCATATTTAAAAAAAACAATGAATATGTATTTATCATTATTTAAAAAATTTTAAATTTAATTTTACAAATTTTTGACTTGTTTAAAAAAATATTTAACAACAATCTACTTTATGGTTTTTGAATGAGGAACTTTTTGCCAAAGGTGTGAAAAAAATCTTTCTTTTAAATATAATGAAATTACCCAAATTTCTCATCAATATGTTTTCTAGATGATTTAATGATTAATGTAAAAAATTACATGGTTATTTAAAAATAATATATTTCCTTAATATATTTAAAATAATTTTATTTTAATTATGTAATTTGGAAATGAAAAATGTATTTTCCTCATGAAATGTTCCAGTTGCAATTTAAATAATTTTATCATCTTCTACAACATCCTTTGATGTTTGTTGTTATTTTTTCAAGATATTACATAAGGATCCCCTCCATATTATTTCTTATTATGATGTATTCTTTTTATGATGATGATGATATTTTTATGATATCCATTTATTTTCCATGGGTTATTCTATGATGATATGTTAAATGTTTTGTGAACATGTTGAATTCATATGAGTGAGTTTGGATTATGAATTGTTTTGGTTTATTATATCCCTCTTATTAATTTTTAAAATCCTTATATCTCATGAGTTTGATATCATAAATTAACTAATGTTCTCGATCTACTGTCGGAAATCATTAGGAATGCTTGATACTCTATGATTTGGGAAACTGGTGCTAATGCATGATTCGTTATGATAGGGGAAAATGTATATTGGTGCCTGATACAGTATGATCTGATATCCTCATTATTTAAGATTGACATTTTATTTTACTTATGATATGGTTTCAATTCCTATGATGGTGCCACATTCTTATGACATATTTTTATGATTGTTGTGTGAAATAATTCATTATGACTGATTTGTGATGATTCCTCACTCCTATGATTCATGTCCTTTAAAATGATATAGTCTTGTAAAATGACTAATGTTTATGAACTATGACATATTTGGTAAGAAAATTGTATGTTATAATCATGATATCCAACTATTATGCCTTTTTTATTTTTTCATTTGATTATCGATTGATATCACCTTTTTAACCATTAATTAGAATTAGATCTCACAATTTCATATGCCACTTTTACCTAGGATATAATGAATGGTTTTATTTAGGTAATTTGTATGGGGTCTATTATATGAAATGATTTTCGTGGGAGATGTAAATGATCATTCATGAAATAATATGATTATGTATCATTTCTCCAAAAAAACTATACCATTATAGTTCTGGTATAGATGCTAAGAATTTATAGTGAATATTCATATAATAATATATAATTATTATCTATATTTTTCTTGGTTCACCTAAAAAACAATATATGAGAAAAACTCTTGAGGAATGTGTTATAGTCATTGTCTCTGAAGGTAATTTAGGTACTTGTTGGTTTTAATAGGTTCCATTGGTGTAATAAAGTGGCTAATTGGATTCAAAATGTTGGATTCAGTAGACAGAATGAAGGAAACGCCAATCATTTTCATGAAAATCGATATAAATTAAAGGGATCTAAATTATTAAGGAAAATTAATGGTTATAGATATAATTAAGATAATAACCTTGAAACCCCAAGGAATGGGGTAAACATCACTAGCTAACATGTTTCTTTTATAGTCAAATAAAGAAACTCGTCAAAAAACTAATCTCAAAATATCCCCCATGAAACAAACAAATTCTCACAAACAGCGAGGAACAAAATACAACACTTTCGAGTTGAACAACAAAACCTAGTGATCCCTTTTATATTGAATCAAACTGAAGGCAATCACAATATCCTCTAACAATTTTCTATCTTAAAATACTAATTGAAAGCCTCATAATTTTTAGATTGTAATGATAAAACTCTTGGATTTTTCATTAAACACCTTGAGATTTTTTGAATTATTTAATTTTAAATACATTCAATCTCATTGTAATCTTGCAATGTATGAAACATTGGGTTTTAGAAAACATGATACTCTATTGAAATATTATTTAATTATGAGAATTATAACCTATTTGTTAAGTTGGAGGGTATGAATAAGACTAACTAAACTATTAAAATCAAATTAATTACATATGTATAAAATAATTTCAATGGTTATCTACTGATTATTAAAAAAATAAAAGAATCATTTCAATCTATAATAAATGTTTTCTGAAAAACAATAAATTTTTGATAGAAAACTATTTCACTTCATATTGTGATCTTATACCTAAAATGAATTTTGACACTTCTTGATGAAAATTGATAAAATAAAATTAATTTTTTATATTGTAAAATAAAATTATATTATGGTTAATTTTTTGTATTTTTCTAATATGTTTCATTTTTTTAAATGTATACTAAAAAATAATAATATTTATAAGAAACTACCATATAATTCATATTATTTACAAATTTTAAATATTTTTAATGTTAAATTAGTTCCATTATATTATAATAAATAAAATTTAGTTTATTATAATTAATTTTGTAATGAATTTTGATATTAAAACACCCTATATTTATAAGCATTTTCTCTTTCAAACCGCTCCTTTTCACCGCATCTTCAAGGATAATTTAAAATTAGGTTTTGATAATTATGTGAATTTAATATTGAAAAATGGATTTAATAATTGGAATTATAATAGTTAAAATTATCTAATATGTTCAACTGAAATTTGACTATTGTGAATAGTGAAACGAGTAAAAATTAATTACCACGATTAAGGTACAAACTTATTGACTATGGGTTAAACTAAAAGGACAATGGTTAAAATGAACATAAAACTTACCCAAAATCTATTTTATGGAAATATATATACCTTATAATCAATATGAGTCAGAAATTACCCATTTTTATGATTTTGGATTGATTAAATTTTTGGTGTAATTTATTTTTTAATATTT